>JAGKTI010003380.1:28148-44603 GCA_018397915.1 Birgus latro
GGCCTCCCCCCCTCCCCTCGAGGTTTCAAGATAATGAAATGCGGCGTGGTGAACCCTTAGAGTGTGTGTGTGAGGTTGTAGTTGTTGTGGTAGTGCTGGCTCTCTCTCTTTTCTTTTTATACATTCTGTCCAATACTTTCGTTGTTTTTCTAAATCGTCTTTTTTCCCCATTTATCTGTCTATATAATTTTACCTACCATTTATGTTTATATCCATCTGTGTCCCTTTTATTCTTTTCCCTCCTTTCTTCCCTATTCCATCCTTGTCTAGACTTTCCATAATTTTCTATACTGTTTTCAATTTTGTCCTTTCCTATTCTCTCTCTCTCTCTCTCTCTCGCTGTCACTTAGTCATACTCACGCGCTTAATAATTATCTTTCTCCTGTCCTTCCCTAACCTACCCTTTACTCTCCTCTCCTCTTCCATTACCGCTTCTCATTTCCCTCCTTCCCGATCCCTCACTTTTCTCCTTTTATTTTTTCTATGGCAGTTGAAAACAAAACACACACACACACACACACACACATCTATCTAGCGATCTATTTATACTTCTATTTGTCTGCCAGTCCTAAATGGACCACACACAAATACACAACTCTCTCTCTGCCCACCCAGCCCCGGCCATATATCACAAATGACATATAATTTTCCATCATACTAACACAGGCCTCCATTTTCCTCTGGCTATATTATGTTAGAATACATTAATACCGATAGGGATGAGATGGGGTATGGGGAGTAATAGTAACCGGTAAGGGATGGGGAGTAATGGGGATGGCATGTAGTATGGGGTGGGGACTGAGTGGATAAGGGGAAAGTCTTAGGGAGTAAGGTATATGGGATGGGGAATGGAAAGCAGTGGGTATAGGGTGGGGAATGAGGTGAAGGGATGAGGAGTAATGGGTATGGGAGTAATGGGCATGGGAAATAATGGGTATGGGAAATAATGGGTATGGGAAATAATGGGCATGGGAAATAATGGGCATGGGAGTTATAAGTATGGAGGAATGAGTACGGGGAGAATCAAAGAGAAAAAGAGAGAGAGAGAGAGAGAGAGAGAGAGAGAGAGAGAGAGAGAGAGAGAGAGAGAGAGAGAGAGAGAGAGAGAGATCTACTTAATATTCAAGGTTGTTTCTCGATTTAATTTTATGGAGACTGACTGAGGGACTGGAAGGGAATGATAGCAAAAGTGACTGGTGGTGGTGTGACTGGTGGTGGTGTGACTGGCGGTGGTGTGAATGGTGGTGGTGTGAATGGTGGTGGAGTGATATGTGGTGGTGTGACTGGTGGTGGTGTAACAGGGGGTGTGACTGGTATTTAATAAGGGTGCTGATGTGGATGGACGTACGAGGAAGTGCCTTAAGAGGGCTAGGCTACGTAGAGAGAAAGGAGAGTGGAAGACTGTCACGAGGTTTACGTGAATGAGGTGGAAGGAAGGAGGGGGGAGGGAGAAATTGAGGACGAGATGGAGGGAAAACAGTCTAGAGTGGAGAGTGAAAGATGGACAAGAAGTGTACGTGAATGAGCACGAAGGGAGAAACTGAGGATGAGATGGAAGGAAAGTACAGTAGTTTGCTGGCGGAGGGCAGGGTGACAAGATGATTAATTTTGTTTTTGACCACCCCTTCCAGGATTTAGGTATGTCAACAAACAGACTGATATAGATAGATTGCCAGATATACAGACACAGTTAGACAGATAGATAGACAGATCGATAGCCAGACAGGTAAACAGGTGAACAGACACAGCTACATTTAATACCTACCTCTAGTTCGAAAAGTATCTACTAAGGTAAACAAAATCGTCCGGAAGTGGCATAAATTAAAAAAAAAATATGTATAGTACTAGTACATCTGATTCAATTGGGTGATGTGTAACAGAGGAGAATAACCCGCTGAAGAAGAGGTGTTACGGAAACCTTCTAAGAAAACGAGAAGACGGTCCTGTGATGGCCCAGTTCTTTTGTAGTGACAGGTCTCGCTCCTGGCGCTCTCTCTCTCTCTCTCTCCAATATTTTTTTCTTCTCTCCATTCTTCATTGTTCTCCCTCCCTGCACCTCCCCTCCCCCCCTCTCTCCCTCTGGTCGTTTTTAAACGTTTTATTCTCTCTCTCTCATCGTCAGAAGCGAAGACCCTTTCACCCTCTGTATACACAAATACCATTCTCCAACTTTTTTCCGATATCAACAGCTATAACATTTTCCTTTGAGTAATGTGTTACCGGGTAGTTATTTTATGTAAAGTCTGTAAATCTGTTGAAGCAGTAGGGAACCTGACTTTTTTTTTTTAATCTGTAATACTATGTACTTTGCTACGTGTCCTTCTGATATGTAATAAGCTTGTATTTAGTATTTTAACATTTGTAAGCTAGTCATAATAGGTGATAACCACTAAACACGTATTTAGTACTTTAACATTTCTAAGCAAAGTTAATTACGATTCCGTATATGTTTGGCAATAATATACTAAAACTTTATTGGATATGGCAGTGAAAGGCTTAGCATCATGTCCGGAAGTCGCGTGGTGGTGTTGAATGTCTACGGTTTTGTCGATTTGTTTTAACTTGACGGTAATGAAATTCGACTTCTGAGATAGGGATGAGTCTCCTTGGTTACTAGTCAAATCAACCCTCCCTTCTGTGAACATCTGACCATCAACTGAGTTCAAAGCAGTTAAGGACCGCTGCCAGGTTATAACAAACGGATTAAATGGTCTATGTGCCTTGCGTAAATTACAAGGCGCTGGAAATGAAGAATTGTATCGTATTCTAAGTGACTATGGAGGTTTCACGATGTTTTACCAATTACACTTTTATTATTCCGTTGTGTCATAGATACAAACTATGCCAATTGACACGATATACAGTAACATGTAACAGAATATTAAAATGTAATGCGCAAAATACATCGCAAAAGAAGTAGTGCTATGAAACCTTCTGGAATAAGGCCACAGTGTACAGTGAGATGATAACAGTTGCGGTGCAGTTGTTGGAAGAAACCAAACTTTTCACCAAGTCTGTGTCGTCCACCTTACAACACCGATCTTTACAGGATGAAGACTTAAACTACCTCCACCCCGACCCATCAAACACTCTCATAACCCTCTCCTGCATGGAGATAATTGACCGTTATGAGGCAAAAACGCGGAAAATGGTAACATCTCCTTAAATCACCGAAAACACTAGAAAATACGAAAACACCATCAACAACAAAATCTAATCAATTTACCAAGACCTAGACATAACCTAAATTAACATAAAAGGGGTGCGCTTGTTTCATCAGTACGATTCATTTATAAACTCATCACCAATCCATTGCCACCATACCCCGGTCCCCATCAACCCGTTTCGCCACCTGTACGTTTCTTTAAAAAGGCAACCTAATTCGAGCTGTTAGATTACGTTTTCATCCCTCCTTCCGCCCCGATCCCCTTGTTTGCAGTGCCCCTCTGACTTCACCAAATGAGATATTCCATTGGTACTCAGCAAGGAAGAAAATCTTTTGAAATACTTTTGTCCCCTACAAATTAATTTTGTCTAAAGGAAGAAATAATGAAGCAGCACCAAGCCATAATATTTCTATATGACACTGTGGTAGGAGAAGGAAAATAAAGGCCAGAAGAAACACTGAAATATGAAGAAGAGAGGCAGGGCAGAAGGGGACAGTACGGAGGGAAAGACTGAAGACAAACATGCCCCTTTTGGTCGTATCTTACAACAAGCAGCGATACTGGGGGAAGTACTCTTTCCCCCTTCCCCAGGGAGATAATTTGGTCTGGATGACTGCCGATAAAACAGGATTTCTGTGACGAAACGGGCAGAACGTGGTGGCGAAGCAAGCAGAACGTGGTGACGGCACGAGAAGGATCGAGGTTCCGAAACGGGTCTACAATGCGGTGACGAAACGGGTTGGTGACGATATCTGTATCCAACAACAAAATAGCACACATTTCTCCTCATTAACGTGTTTCAGTAATACCTAGATCATCCAAATTATAATAAAAACAACTTAGTTTGCATGAAATAACTGTTTATGGAAGATATCCCATCAACTTGACATACCGGTATCCACCCAATTCATTACGGCCAACGCCTCCCTGTATTTCCTTCGATTAATTTTACACTGTCTTGTAACTTGTTCATTTTACTAACCGAAGAAAACCTTCGACTCATTTCAATATACAGCCAAATCATCACCGCCTACTTGTTTTTGTTTATGTTCCTTATAATAGTAGCAGGCATTTAGAAAACCACAAGCTGCCAAATATTGAGAGAACCTGATTGCCATGAAATATCGTCTTTTGATATCTCTACAGAAATACATATTTATTGAAATTAAGGTATTCAGTGGATACGCGTAATATCTTTTCTCATAAATTTTTGTGCACCTGCACATAATGGGCTTAATCAAGATGTCTCTCAAATATACTAAAACAATTAGGTGCAGCACACTATAGCCTACAAGATATAACTTTTACCAAACAAGCGCTGCAATTGCAACTGTCATCTTACAATTCCACGAACTTCTGGAAAGTAATTTTATTACAGTATGCAACACAGTTACCTGGTTATTTCAGACTACAAAAAGTAAAGAGAAAAAATGAAATATACCTGTTCTGGTGTATTACGGATGCAGCCGGTTCACCCGTGGCAACTGTTTACTCAATGGATGCGTTAATGACAGGATCTCGCCGACGGGACTCGTCAGTGCATGTCATTCAAATTATGGGAAACCTAACGATCCAGCCTAACCTGACGTAAGCCCCCAGCTGGGATTGTTACGGAAAGGCTGCACCCGTGTGGCAAAAAATCTGCGCTGACTTTGTATATTACAAACCAAACTTAACCGAGAAAGCTATATACTTTTTTCCCTTTTTCAAGTTAGGACAGGTTAGGTTTGGTACTATATTTGTTTTCTAATGTATGCAGAGATGCTCAGCTTAAAAGTTACCCAAAAGATTATCAATACTCACTACTGACTGCACTGGCTTTCCTTCATGGTCCCAAACAACAGAAGAAATCACTATAAATAAGAAACTTGAGGTGAACACCCTGAAGCGTGTTTATAATGGTGTCCCCAATAGATGCTTGCATTTGAATCACAAAGAACGCAACTGTAAAGTGAAATTTTTCATGATAAGCGTATTCTTCTACATAATGTTACTATAACTGACGTTTTTATATGTACATAATTTTCTAGATTTATTATATTGCTTACTGAGGTCAGCTGTTTTGAGAATGTGATTTACAGCATTTAACTTCCTATTTTTGGGTAGAATCCGAACAGCTGGATTCGGACGCAGGTCACCTGACGTAAACAAAAGACGAGATTGAGAAAAGGGCGAGAGGCACATATTACGTGAAGGTGAAACTGTCTACCGTCTATTCTAGACGATATAAGAAGTTGACCATACGCACGGGCTCCCAGACTTGGTCGAAGAGAAAGGGGAATATGACAGTAGTTAGCTTAAAATTGTCCAACCCAAATTAAATTGAATCAGCCTTCCAAACTACCTGTATCTCTGTGGTTACCCTTTGATTATTTTTTTCTTTTATTTACAGATATACGAGTATGATGCCAATGTCTGATTCTGTCCAAGTTCAAATAGCTCTGAAAGGAAACTTCCTGTAATCATCATAAAAAATTGCATAATCCCCACAGCCTGGGGACGTCTCTTCTCCTGCATACCCTAACATTAAACGTATTCGGCTTATCGCTGGTGTCCCTGAGCTACAGGGGTTAGAATGATCACAATAACCTTTCAGCCCAGGAATGTCACTCTTTACTGTCTGTTAATGCCAGATGATGTTATTCAACTTTAGAATCTGAGGCTGAAGTTTCAGGTTGGAACAATCTCAGTTTCTTTGAACCTGAGAATATCATTTTAGTGTGGCTTTTACCAAGGGTCTTATGTATTTCTTAAGAAATATGACCCCACAATATAATAAAATGTATATGTAGTGGTATACATTTCAAAATAAGTTAGCTATGGGGAATCACACTCTTCTGTTGCTTGTGACGTAAGCCAATCTCCGTTGAACCTTCTGATAGAGTTGTTTTGGTTGTATGGGACAAAGATGAAGAATTTTGATGTTAGGACCAAAGGATATGAAGGCTGAGGCTGACTGATATATCTATTTCAGCTAGTTTAGATCCAGTTATGTTTGGTTTCTGTAATTCCCACTTTTCATGGTTTAGATTCTTTAATCAACCAATATTACTTATGCCAGAATTTCCTGTCCATTTCTATGATAATCACACAATATTTTATGTAGAACATAAAATCATAATGTATTACAGTATATGAGGCCCTCTGTAACAGAAGGTACCAACACCAAACAATTTCTGAAGTGCACTTTTTTTTTTTTTTTTTTTATAGCTATGACCTATTCTATTTTAGTTGCAATGGCATGAGCAGCACATCTGTCACTGAAAGTACGGTTGAAAGCTGCCTCCCCCAAAATGTGTTTTCTGACCATGCTTGCCTGCTACCCTGATGGTGGGGTGAAATTTCCGCAGTGGAAAATATTAATATCCCACATTTTCAGAGCCAAATGGTTTCCTGTAAGCCAAGAAACCATTTACAGCACTGGGTGGTAACCATATAACCAAACCATACGTGCTCCCTACATGTCAACAAGTGGGTTGGTGGAGGGTTAGTGCCCCTCCCATAAAACAAATAACTCAGAGTCAAATGGCCACCCCTTACGAGATTATGGCATCTGGCAATAGATAGATAGACAGATTTTCAGAAATTGCACTTTTTACGAAAAATGCTATTTGTCTCTCCTCTTCAAGCTGATGTGGCTTGAAGATCACGGTGTATGTGGGGGGGGGGAGGTTGCCTGCTGTACCGATTCATGGATGATGATTTGGCAACAACGGGTTCAAACACCCCTTAACTTTTAACTGCAGTTTCTGACAATGTTTACTCATGTTGTGTTTGTATTGTATCTTCTGCTGAAGAGGGCTCCATGTGACAAAAAGGTCTTATATGTTGTCACCAGTCATGGTAGTGTCCCTATACTGTATTCTATAGCTAGTTTATTTATTTCTTTTCAGTAAACTCTCAATTATCTGTTGTAATTCAGCCAAGCCCTGTGCCAAATAAAGTGAAACGCCAGATATTTTATAATGACCCCCCATCGGCTTAACATTCGGTGTCGAGCTGGATTTTGTGTTATTACCCATCTCAACCCTCTATCCTGAAAACTTTTCCATAAGTAAAAGATGAAAACAAAGCATAAAATACAATAAAATAATGATAGAGTACCGTAATACAGTGCTGGTTGGCTACCAACTATGAGCTGGTTGATATGCCTCAACACTGGATATTGCATAGAACTGCTGGTTACATCCCGTTTCAGCACCAGATATTGCTTTAATAGAGCTGAGCCAGCGACGCCAGATACTGTGTCGGGACGGATATTGCAGTGACAGATAACTGAGAGTTTACTGTATTTGTATTTTTACTTTTTTCTTTACACTTTTTCTTTTTTGCATCACTACTGTTAGATGAATCACTTTTTTGAGATATAAAAGGACTTGATTGATAGAAGCTTTGGCTCCAGATTCATGTACAGTACAAGAGAACAATATAGGCTTACCAATATCTTCAAATTTGTACTGTACTTGCAATGACAGATGCTGTATACTTCATGGACAATATATTGATTATTAGTAATAAATAACTTTTCTCCCACAGGCTGTACAGAACCATTAGCTGAAATATGAAGAGGTTTTTAACCTACTGGTTCTGTTCCAATCTCCTGAAAATTTCTGAAAAACATAACCTAAGGAGGACATTATGTGCAACACCTGCAAGCCTCAGCAATAATCAGTATAAATTAAAGTACAGACTAGATTATGATTACCTGTGCAACCCTGAAAACTGTCAGAGCATAGAAAAACTCATTAAGCACCGGAAGAACAGAGGAGACATTCAAAAAGTCCTTGACATCAGCAAGAAAATGAAGACTGTTGATGCAAACTCACCAGAACATCAAGTGCTCCAACAAGAACTGGAAAATGAAGCACTAAAGATACCAAACAAGGCCAGTCCTCACCTTTGGGATTATGGTGATGATCCCAAGGTATGGTGGATGAGAATGTTAATATAATCATTCCAAATTTCCAGATCTGAATAACAATCTGCCACAATTCACATCCTTCTACACCTGCCCATACTTCCTTATTCTATCACTTATCACTGTAGTCCATTCCAAAGTAGAATGATAACTTAAAGTACTTTTTTTTTTTTTCAAATACTAAGTCCTTGAAAATTACAGAAAATTTCTCTGTTAAAGTTCCATTGCTATCTGTAAAGCTGATTTGCCAGTTTCCCCCATTTAACTGTCCCGCTTATTTGGAAAAAGTTGTGTTATTTTGGAACTCATCCCTGACTTACACAGTAATGAAGACTATCTGTAGAGTATGCTGTTCTGAAAAGATTTTGTCAAAATGAACCTTGTATTGTTATTCTGTGGTTGTACCATTTTTTTTTTTCAGGGTATATAATTATTATTATATTGTATTTATTTATCATTGTTGTAATTATTATTTATTAATTTCTTTCATACTGTAAAACTTGGCAGCATCAGTTTCATAAATTATGGTAAAATAAGGTATGGTCCAGTACATAACTTTTGTCTGTTATAACTTGTACAGTACCCAGAAGTTAGTATTGTCATTCCATATAAGTATGGGGGTGAGATTGTTGTGGAATGGATATGGAAGATGTGTAGATTGGCTTGGGAAGAGGGAAGGGTTCCAGAGGACTGGAAATCAGGTATAATTGTTCCTTTATATAAAGGATAAGGGGAGAGAGAAGTATGTGGTAACCACAGGGGTATTTACCTTCTTAGTGTGACTGGAAAGATATATGGTAGAATACTTATTGACAGGGTTAGGCATATAACAGAGGAGTTAGTTGGAGAAGAACAAGGGGGATTTAGGAAGGGAAAAGGGTGTGTAGATTAGGTATTTGTTCTAAGATGTTTAGTGGAGAAGTATCTAGAGAAGGGAAAGAAAGTGTATGCTGCCTTCATGGACTTGGAGAAAGCTTATGACAGAACAGATAGGCAAGCTATGTGGAAAGTATTAAGAATATATGGAGTGGAGGGGAAACTTGAGTGCTGTGAAGAGTATGTACGAAGGAGCTAGGGCTACAGTGCAAGTGGATGGTGAGCTGAGTGAGTTCTTTGATCTGAATGTGGGACTGAAACAGGGTTGTGTGATGTCTCCGTGGCTGTTTAATATATACATGGATGGGGTTGTAAAGGAGGTGCAAGGTAGGGCAGTGGATGTGGGAGTGGCTCTAATGAATGAGGGTGAGATGTGGAAGATTCCGGTGTTGTTGTTTGCTGATGATACAGTATTGTTGAGTGAAGATGACTGAAAGTTGCAAGGCTTGGTGAATGAATTTGGGACAGTGTGTAAGAAGAGGAATCTGAAAGTCAATGTAAACAAGAGTAAAGTTATGGTGTTTGAGAGGAATGGAGTTACAGAATGCACAGTGAGGTTGGATGGTGAGGATATGGAGAATGTGAGTGCATTCAAATACTTGGGTAGTGTGATGAGAAAGGATGGAAGTTTTGGGGATGAAATACTTAAAAGGGTACGGCAGAGAAGGAAGGTTGTTGGTTCACTGAAAGCAGTGATGAGAAATAGGGAGGTGAATATGGAAGTCAAGAAGTCACTGCATGATAGTATTGTGATCTCTACCCTGACGTATGGAAGCGAGGCATGGACCTTGCTAGAGGGTAACAAGTCAAGAGTGAGGGCAGTGGAAATGAGTTACTTGAGAGGAGCATGTGGAGTGACATGGAGGGAGAGGTTGACGAAAGAAGTGAAGGAACGTTGTGGGGTGGATGTGGATGTGGTTGAGATTAGGAGACGTACACTGAGGTGGTTTGGACATGTGGAGAGAATGGAGAATGAAAAACTGACTAAAAGGGTGTATGCAGGTGGGGTGGAGGGAAGGGAAGACCGAGGATGAAGTGGAGGGATGGAGTTGAGAGGTATATGAGGGAGGGGGGAGTGAGCTGGGGGGAGGGTAGGCAAATGGTGGGTGACAGAGAGACTTGGAGGCGTTTTGTCTGCGGCCACCCTTTGCGGGATTAGGGCGTCAGGCTACAGATAGATAGATAGATTCCATATAATAACTGTTGCTGCAACTATCTGTGAAACATTTTAAGAGAAGGGAAGTTAAAAATGGAATTTTCAGGCAAGAGAATAAAGAAGAATGTGGAAAGTATCTGACTGGCTGGTAATGTTGGCTTGAACAAACTATACAAATACCAGAAGCCATCTCACGATGGGATCTCACCACGTGCATAGCCAGTGATGTAACACAATGTAGCACAGGCAAGCGCAAGGGAGGTCTTCACTCGGTCACTGACGCTGGGAGAAGGACGCTCTGGAGCGCTGGCGCAAGGAGGGGTGTTAATTATTTTACACTGCAAAGGCAGGGTATTGCATAAAGGGGGGTCGTATACCAGGGTACTGCAGTATGACAGAACACTTCCAGTTCTAAAATTGGGTGGCTGCTGTGCTACCACAGACAAGACACATATGCAAAATCTCATTTATTCTGAATGCCAAACTCCATTTTTTATCCCCCAAGATCATGAAATACGTAAACCCAAATCCAGGGCACCCATTTCCCCAGCACAAGTAAGGCTTATACTGTAACCAAAATCTAGTTTACTTTGAATACTGACCTTTCCTTTTCTTTTCATACTAAGGTCCTGGAATATGTAAACCCAAAGCCAAGACATCCATTTCCCCCCAAAGAGTTCAGTGTTCTAGCCCAAAATCTGAATGTGCTTAGAACAGAGAACCTTGGCAATGTAACAGGCACCCGGAGTTACTACTTCCTTGGAGGACTGGCCGATCTGGAGCACGCTTTGGTCAGGTGAGGTTAACCCTTTGACTGCTAGAATCTGTTTTGGTACTGTAGTGATAACAGACAATACCATTGCCCAAAATATAATAAACCTTTGTTGTAAGTTCCTTTCCTCCTCCTACCCCATGTTTGCATCTTCTCTAGTACCCTATTTTATTCCAGCCAGATTATTTATTCAGCTGAAAGTGAATACAGGAGCCAGAGGATATTAATACTGTTACCATTAGCTATGTCCTGGTCAGGACAATTCATACTGTGCATTTTCAGCTAATGCCAAATAATTATACTTTACTGAGAGTGAGTCATAGGAGCCTGGGAGTGTTAAGTTCCCAGTAAATTTAAAGAAAAATTACTTATCAAAGTTCTGTTGTTATCTGTGAAGCTGATTTGCCAGTTCCTCCAATGTACTGCACCAAATTTAAGTAAATCTATCTATCTATTGCTAGACGCCTTAATCCCGTAAGGGGTAAAAAGTTGTGATATTTTATTACACATTCCTTCTTTATAATGAGGACTGCTTGTACAGAATATCAATACAATTTTATATCACCTTCTTAAATGCAAATATACTTTCATTCTAGTGTCTAACTCATCTTATTTACCTTGCTGTGTCCATACATGTGAAATAAAAAAAAAAAAAATGATGATGATGATGATGATGATTTCTTCCCACACAGATAAACAAATGTCTCACCTAATGTGTGGATTTAACCTCATGTCCATATTGCATTGTTTAAACCTGACAAAAATCCCTAATCATTTTCAGCTCATTTGATGGCCAAATGTAGTCAGACTGGAATATCAGTCTGACTAGTAACCATGGAGACTCATTCATTCTTCCTACATAAGGTTTATTGAATTTCTTAAAAGAATGACTCAGTATGGTACCTGTATTCAGGTAGTGGGAATTGTTCAATTCCAACATTGGAAAACAAACGAGCCATAGTATATATATCCTGTAATATTACAGCATAAGTTTTCTATCCATGCAGATACACTGTGTCTCACCTTCTCAAATGTGGATTTACCCTCATGTCTGTGCCTGACCTTCTGTATGGCGAGATAATAGAGGAATGTGGAATGACCACTACAAGTGAAAACTCCCAGGTTAGTTTGTTATGAGTTACAGGCAGTCCTCATTACAAGTCAAGCATGTACAATTGCAGACAGTTATTCAAGTCACATTACCCTTACTCATATACTCTTTCTCTTTGCCCAATTTCATCTCGTCTTCAGTCTCCCCTGACCTCTCTTCCTTTCCACACCACAGACATACACTCTCCTGGTCAGTCTCTCATTCTTGATTTCCTTCCTCATGGCTATACCATATCTAGTTACTTCTAACATTTTCCAGCACATCTTCATCAGCAGCACAACATTCCTTAACTTCCTCATATTTTTGTGTCTGTTCGAAATGAACAGATCTTGAATTTAGCTCTCCTTTGTTTTGTTTTTGTTTATTCTTGGAAGGAACAGTTTGTGGGCCCATAGCCTTTGGTTCCTTCTTCCTTGCATTAAAAAAAAAAAAAAAATTGTTTGTTTATAAAGGCTCCAGCATGCACTGGCCTTGGCCACCTGATGTTTTTTTTTTTTTTTTTGTTAATGTGTCCGACTCTGGGCATAGGCTTCACAGCCTGCTATCAAGGCCCAGCAGTCCTCCTACGATGGTGGCTCTTCACGCTGCTCTGTCACTAGCAGCCTCTCTATTCAGTCCTTTATCTTGAAGTCACACTTTATGACCTCAACCCATGGCCTTTTTGGTCTGCCTTTCGCAGCTCTATCCTCAGCAGCCATACCTCTTACCCTCCTTATCTAGTTGTCATCATCCATCCTCTTCACATGCCCAAACCATCTCAGTCTACCCCATCTCATCACAACACTAATACAGTCAAGTCCCATGCTTCTTCTCAGCTCTTCATTTGCAATCCTAACTCCCCAGGCCCATTATTTAAGGATGCACTACTGTACACATTCATCTGATCGTTTGAGTCTACAAATATCTGCAATTTCCTCTCAGATAACTAGTTTTCATTCCTTTTAAACTTTATTTGCAGCCTAGTGGCCAAAGACATGGAAGTGATTTGTTTGTGCCCATCCCTTCCAGGATTAAGACATCTGGCTATGGAGAGAAAGATCAGCAGTCCACTTTTTAGGTTCACAGTTATTAAACTCATACACAGTACGTGTACTCTGACAAGTTTATTGGGCAATGAAGACCACACTATTGGGTTTTGAAAAAATCGGTGCTCACAATCTCGCTATTTCTCAGTCATTATGAAGTGTATCAATATTTAGTTCACAGCTGTCTCTATTCTAAAATGTCAATGCTTTTTCCACAGAAATCAGATTCATAAGTATGTAATTTTTCTGTAATTTGCTCTGGACATACCAGCTTAAACGAACATAAAAAATACAAGATACTGAGAATTCTATCATGCATCTATGTGTAGTGTTTCTGTATTTTTAATTAGCCCCTTCTCCATGGTAATGTTCATACGTACATACATTATCTAATCCTGTGTCGCTTCACAAGGAGCGTAGAAGCCCAGGGCTAGGCAAGTCGGTCCTGACATTTAAGATAAGTGACCAGCCTCACTCATCCCTGAGTGGCATTACGTGAGCAGTAAACCCCAACCACACACGCTCAGTCCGACTGGAACACCCTGACTACCCACTAAACCACCAGGCGCCATAAGTTGGTAATATGGTTACCACCCAGGATAGTAAATGGTTTCCTGGTGTACAGGAAGCCATTTGGCTTGTCACGCAGTGTAAAGTCGCCTGTAGACAAAAGCAAGAGGAAAGAATAAAAGAAAGAAAGAAAGAAGAGGAAGGAAGGAAAGAAGACACAAAGAGAGGAAAGGGCAGTCACCTGAGAGCAGCACTACATCGAGTGAGTGGATGGTGAGTGCCTCCACCTACCAATTTCTAGTTTATTTTTGCTACTGCCAGTTGATTCTGCACACAGTAGGGAAGGCATCTGGTAGTGAAGGGATTATTAATAAACTCATAACCCTTTCAGTATGTTGACATTATTTCTCATTTATTCCTGCCACTACCAGACGACTGAATGGTTCCGTGGCCCACTTGCTGTGTACTCTGTTGATGGTTTTCTCTCTTTATCAGTCATTCCCATTCCACTTATGTGATAGATTTTTATGATGATGGTGATAATGCCTTTTTGCAGCATATTACTTATGCAACTTTATATCAGGTACACATGTATGTAGGTATGCCTCCTTGTATAATGAGATACAGGTTGATCTATCTATCTATTGCCAGATGCTGTAGTCCCATAAGGGGTGGCCACAAATGAATCACCTCCATGTCGCCCTGTCCCCAGCCATTTCACTGCCCTGCTCCCAGCTCACATCCCCCTCTCTTGTATACCTCTCCACTCCATCCCTTCATCTCGTCCTAGGCCTCAACCTCACTCAAATACACTCTCCTCATCAGTCTTTCACTCTCCATCCACTCCACATCAATATGTTTCTCCTAACGCTTCCTATCACATCCACATCCACACCACAACGCCCCTTCACTTCCTCATTTGTCAATCTGTCTCCATATGACTCCACATGCTCCTGTCAAATAACTCATTACCACTGCTTTCACTCTTGAGTTGTCCCTCCAACAAGGTCCAAGCTTCACTTCCATACGTTAGAGTTGGTATCACGGTACTGTCATGCAGTAACTTTTTCACATTCATGCTCACTTCCCTGTTTCTTATCACTGCTTTCAAGGAACCAGCAACCTTTCTTCCTTGTTGTACCCTTTCAAGCACAGCACTCTCTAAACTTCCATCCTTACTCATCACACTTCCCAAGTACTTAAATGCACTCACATTTTCCATTTCCTCCTCATCCAACCTCACTGTACAGTCAGTCACTTCATTTCTCTCGAAGACCATAACTTTGCTCTTCCTTACATTCACCTTTAGATTCCATTTCTTACACACTCTCCCAAACACCTTTAGATTCCATTTCTTACACACTCTCCCAAACTCATTCACCAAGTCTTGCAGTTCCCCTTCGTCTTCACTTAACAACACAGTATCATCTGCAAACAACAGTACATGGAGTTTCCACACACTGCCCTCTCTCATTAGGGCCACTTCAACATCCACTGCCCTACCTACAGGTTGATATATTTTTTAATTTTAATAATTGGTTTGTTAAACTTTGAAAAAAATAATTATTCATGTAAGAAAATAACCTCCACTTAATACAGTTTCTATTCAGAACATTTTGTAAGAATACAACTTCAGTCTTGATTGAGGAATTACCATGCTTGTATATCTGTAGCCAAGATTTTTTGGGGTTGATTAATGTGCGAGTGAGTATCTTGTCTATTTCGCTTGGCATGCTGTCAGTAGCTTACACTTTTGTACTTTTTACTTTCCTTGTTTTCTTATTCATACTTTCATGCCATCCTTAGGTGAGAGAAAAGGTCAGAAATTTGATGATGATGTATTATCTGCCTGTTCCCTCTATTGTTTATTTTTTGTCACTAGTTTCAGTCTGTTTATTCTCATCTTATGAATTTTCCTCAGGTGTACAGAATCATTGATCCCCCTGAAGGTGTGTGTCTGTCGGGTACAGCAGAGATGGCGCTGGGTGGATACTTAAGGAACAGACAGCTGAAACTCTCAGACCTGCCATTAAAACTTGCTGCTGTGTCCAGGTGTTATCGATCAGAGGTGTCAGGAGTATACGAGGAACGAGGCATTTATAGGTAATGTATGTCTGGTGGTCTAGTGGGTTCAGTCACTACAACTGGGTATATTGCTCACTCAAATGAAATGAAAAGAACATTATTGTACTGAAAAAAATTAATGACATTGCCAAGTGACAAACAGTAATTATAAACTGCATTTTATTATGCAGCACTGAAAGCCTAGTTCATGGCTTACTATAGGTGGCCAGATGCAGTAACATAAGAGGACTGATCTGACTAGTAACCATGATACTCACATTCCCATTTCTAAAGTAGGACTCATCTAATTTTGTGCAATCATGACTTAGAACTCAAGCTGCAGGAGAGGTGCAGTTCAGTCTGGTGTAAACAAACACTATGAGTGCTTTTTAATTAACCCTTTCAGCACCATATAGTTTTTTTTTTTTTTTTTTTTTTTTTGCTTCCCTCCTGATGACTTTATTCAGACTGACTTTTGAACTGGAGTCTGGATGGGTCAGATGTTGGCTTCATTAAGCCCTACATTACGACTGGTCTCTCCTGCAATGAATAAAATTGTATGGAAGTTGCAGGAAAAAAAAATTCCTTTGAGTTGAAAGGGTTAACATTTATAATGAGTTAACATTAATCTAGAGAGTGAACATACTGCACTTTGCAGCTTTAGTCTAAATTGTGTTAGACAGTTTTATTCACCAAAGGGAAATCTCCTGCAGGTAAAGGCTCAATATTATACTGTATTGCTAAGGTGACCAGATTTATTGGAACTAAAAGTAGGACATTGTCACGTGTATATGTACTTCTTTCCTTCCATTCTCTTCTTTCTTTCTTTCCTTCATTCTTTCCTTCCATTCTCTTC
>JAGKTI010003381.1:0-13939 GCA_018397915.1 Birgus latro
AAAAGACTTAAGACCAATAGCCTTGACAAATATAGATTATAAAATATTTATGTCTTTATTGAAAAGAAAAATAGAACATCATATAAAAATAAACCATATAGATAATGAAATGCAGGCTGGGTTTACAGAATGAAGAAGAATAGAGGATAATATTCTGATTTTAAAATACTGTATAGATATGAGTTATCTAGGAGCTGCCTAGCACGGGCCAACCGGCCTACTGCAGTTATCCTCTCTTCTTATGTTCTTAAGAAAAAGATTCCACTGTTTGTTGCTGCAATTGATTTTACCAGAGCATATGACTCAGTGAAAAGGGAAGAAATTATAAACGTGCTGAAAGAAATAAAAAGTGACAAAAAGATTATAGATATTATAGCTGAAATTTATAAGGATGACAAAACAAAACTGTGTTTAATCCCAGAGGCAGAAAAAGACATAGAAATTACTAGTGGTATCTGGCAAGGCTGTACAGGATCAACAACTCTCTTTAAATTATTGACCTACAAAATTATACAAGAAATGGAAAAATCGGGATTGGGATATAGAGACGAAAAATTTGATATAAATACTATATTCTTCGCAGATGACGGTTTACAATTCTCACAATCAGTGATAGAAGCCAAGGCAAATATAAGGAGGTTAATGAACATTAGCAAAAGTTGTGGATTGGAAATAAATAAACAAAAAAGCAAATTTATTATCTTTAATATGAAAGATCAGCCAGGAGAAATTGAAGGAATAGAGGTAGTAGAATCCATAAGATATTTGGGTATTGATATAATAAATAAGGAAAATTGTTTTGAAAAACATAAAGAAAACATGTTTAAGAAGGCATCAAAATTAGCAAATTTAACATATTCAGTAATATCAAGAAGTTGTAATAAGCTCATGATTGGAAAAGTTTATTGGAAAAGTGTAGCATTACCATCTATAATGTATGGAGCAAGTGTGGTGGATTTTAAAAAGAAAGATATAGATAAGCTTCAAGTTATAGAAAATTCAGTATATCGAGTAATACTAGGTGCAGCGAAACAAACTCCAGTTAGTGGGCTTAGAGGAGAAGTTGGAGCCTCATTAATGGAGACAAAAGTAATGAGGTCTAAGCTACTGTATTTGCAAAATATCATAAAGGAGGGAAATAACAGATTAATCTATGAAATTGTTGAAGGGTTAAAGGAAATGAAAACAAGTAAGTGGTTGAAAGAATGCAATAATGGCCTAAAAGAATTAAAATTTAGTATGGAAAGACTGAAGACAATCTCAAAGAAGGAATTAATAAAAAGGTATATGAAATGGATACGAAGTGGAGAAGTGAAATGGAAAATAAGAGGACAGTGAGAATTTATAAGAAATGGAAAAGGGAGATAGGAGGAAATGAAGAATATACGATAACACACCTGCTTCTGTAACACTGTTTAAATGTAGAACAGATACTTTGGATCTGGGAGAAAGGAGAGGATTGAATAGAAGTGATAGCGAAGCAAAATGTGTGATGTGTGGGAAAGATAGAGAAAACCTAGAACATTTTATATTAGACTGCGAGGAATACACTGAAGAAAGGAGAAAGATATATGCATTACAACAACCATATATTGAAAATAAAGAACATATTATCGGACAGATTCTGTTTCAAGAAAACAAATTAGAGGCAATAAAGAAATACCTAAATGACTGTTGGATAAAAAGGCATAAGAAAATCAAGGAGCTCAACAACCAAGAAGAAAACTAAGAAAAGAGGGGCCGTTGTAAAGGCTATCCCTCGAACACCATCCCATCGCATCGCATTGCAGCCTGGTGCCAATGATGGTCCTTCAACCTTGGAGAGTACGATGAACAAAACAAACAATCATTGGTACGGCTTAAGACACTTGATAAAAAGTGGGGAATTTTTCACCAGGCAAAGGTAATTTACTACCACGATCTTGCCTAAAAAATACAGAAAACAAACTGGAGGAATACGAATTTAATTGATAAGGTCCTTCTACTGCTTCAAGTAAAGAGTACGTTTACCAAACAAACTTGACCATGACAGCAGTGACCCTGTTTATGGTATAAGGAAGCAGCTCCAAAGCTTCTTAGTGAAGTACTGTAGTACAGTTGTTTATTTACTGTATTTTGCCAACCACTGTAATTTACACTAATTTTTCAGACAACTTTTTAAATTTTTCAGGCCATCAACAGTATTTTGACTATAACTTTGTATTATATTTTTATTCTGCCCAGCCTCCCCCCCCCCCAGCCAACCAAATGATCACAGGGACTGCTTTGAGGAGGCTGAGATGGCCAGCCAAGCCAGTCAGTCTCAGGCTATGCCATCAACAGAGTAACGACAGCTCACTGTTAAACCAGGCAAGGGAGAAGTTGGTCAGTCTCGGGGAGGGACAGGTTTCCATGGTAAAGGATGATTCGTCAGGCATTGCAACAATCAAACTCCAGCAAGAACACCGAAAAAATGCCCTCTCAGGTGTGTAGCTAGTCAGTTTGTTTCTGTCTGATGGAACTCCCAACTCCTCACAACTTCAGTACAGTACTAAGTTATGAGTATGTGAAGTTTGATGAACCGTGAATATAAGGTGGCAGTGAGTCTCCTTGGTTATGTGCCAAATCAACCCTCCAGTTTGAGACTGCAGTACTCTTGACCATAAACTAACTGAAAGGTGTTAGGGAACATCTCAGGTTAGAGGAAACTGACTGGCAAAGGCTGAGATATTTTGCAACAGATCCTTGGTTACCGCCTGTACAGTAACGTCCCATAACCATTCCCAGGTCGCATGATGGTGCAGCTGTGGGACATCACAAAGGAGCTACAGGACTGGGGTGCAGGGAAAGCTGTTATATTGTGTGGGGAAGGAGAGACATTTTGCTCGGGTGGCGACCTGGTCACCATGCAGAGGATCCGTAACCCAAATGATGGCCTTCTCTTGTCCACACTCTTGCATGATGCTGTGTTGCGTCTCTACTGTTTGCCCTTTGTCACGGTCTGTCTTGTACATGGCAAGGCTCTTGGGGCTGGGGCTGAGCTGACAACAGTGACAGATTACCGTGTTTTTACCGAGACTGGCGAGGTCAGCTTTGTTCAGGGCAAGATGGGTCTGGCAACAGGGACTGGAGGTGGAACAATGCTGGTTAAAATGTTGGGTTCCAGTTTGGCACTTAATATTCTCCTGTCTTGTAAAAAACTCAATGGAACAGAAGCCATGAAAATAAGATTTGCAGATCACATAGTTGTTTCTAAAACTAGGCAAGAGGAATTAAAAACATGGCTTTCAGGTCTCATATCACATGAGACAGAGGTGGTTCAAGCCCTGAAGAGGATTGTGGTGGGTGCTCGTGACTCCCCTCTAAATGACAGCTTGTTAAATGAGAGACACAATTTTGCTCCTCTGTGGGGTGGGCCAGCTAACTTGAAGGCTTTAGGGAAAAACATTAAGCATATTTAAATTCTTTTTAAAAGTAGTGCCAGTGAGAAGTAATTAATATTTTTGTAGATGTAACTTATATAAACTTTAATGAGCAGTAGGCATTTCCAGAATTGTGCCACCTTTTGTTTAAACCTGCTTTTTGTGCTTAAGTGAAATATGTTTGAAGATTTGAATTGAGCGCAATGTGGGAACTCGTGGGCTAGCATGGTAAGCCTCACGGTTTTGCCTTTTGGAAAGGGAAAGATGTAAACAGCGTCCACCATGTGTTGGTGGTGGTGTAGTGGGTGACTGCCTAATATAATCAGATATGTGCCTCTGTTGTTGGTGCTGTATAAAGGAGAGGATGTAGGGGGTGCTATAGAGTTGGATGTTGATGGCATATGGTGGTAGTACTATCACAAGGCTGTGTCATCGTGAGTTTGTGGAGTGGTGACGCAGACGTGAGGCCAGCAGATGTGGTGGCTGTGATGAGGCATCCCCATGGCTATGGGAATTTTTACCACGGGGGGGCTTGGAACAGGCTTCCGGGCATCTTGTGCCTCCACGAGTTGCTGGGAGTGGAGCAGAGTCCAGTGAGCCGGTGCAGAAGGGTTCCTCACCAATATAGCGGACACTAAGGGATGCTGCCACTTAACCAAAGAAAGCAAGATGCCGCAGGACCATGTCATGCCAACATAAGGTGGTGGAGCCCTGATGACAGGGCAGGCCTGAAAGTCTACAGTTTATCTTACCAGCCACTGGCGAGTACTTTAAAAATTTTACCAGCCAAGAAAAATTTTTACAAGCCAGAGGAAAATTAACAAATAATTTGTCAGCTTGCAAGTTATTTATTGTAGTCCAGGATGAAAATAATTAATAGATATGCTTGTATATAAACATAAATATGGAATTTGTATACCGTATACAAATTCCATATTTATTTATTGCTTAATGTAACGAACCTCATCTTTCATTGTCTGTGCAATCGTGTGCACCAGTTCCGCAACTTTCATATGGTTGGCATAAGTAGTTGTGATGGGCACACCATTATTATTATTTTTTTTTTGTAGGTCATTAATGGGTAAAAATTTAGTGAATTGAAGTTCTTCCTTTGCCACCGTGTATGCAGTGGTAATTTTCATTTTCAGATCTTCAGAATCCTTATCTTCCTTCTTTTTCTGACTTTGGAATGTCCTGACTATGTTTCCTTGACCTTGACGACTTAATTCAGCATCATGCAGTTCAATATGTTTCCCGCTCTTGCCACGGTAAACTATGTTTTGTTTTTTAAAATTCTGAGATGCAGTTACGATATCCGTTTTGCCGGCTGCATTTGGATTTTTCATGCCAATGGAACATTTCATTTTGTTTTCGTTTTCATTATACATATGCTAACTAAATTCTTTCTTCCATTTTGGAAGAAATGTTCTCTGTGATGCTTTTTTTCGGGGAGGCGGCAAGATTGATGTTGATGGCGAGGGTTTCATACGGTTCATGTTGGAAGCAAGCGACGCTACTCTTTCTCGTCAGCTGACTACGGCAACATTGATCATGTCATCAGCGAGTGAGAGACAGCTTCTAGCGATTGTTATGATGTCAAGCAGTTATTAATAGAGTTGCCAGATTATTATTTTTTTTTTAATTTTTATCATGTTGGTTTCTTAACATGAAGTAGTGGTTAAAGAAACAAATTTTATTAAAATTTTAAATACAGTATAAATTATTTCTCACTCGCCACTGGCGAGTGAGAAATAATTTTTACCCGCCATGTAATTTATTTACTCGCCATGGCAAGTAAAATACTTGCAACTTTCAGGCCTGCAGGGCCATGGTTGGTGTTAGTGTTTATAATGGGGGCTGTGTGGTGGAGCCCTGATGGGGGAAGGGCCATGGTTGGTGTTACAGTGTGTTTATAGTGGGGGCTGTGTGGTGGAGCCCTGATGGAGGGGCCACGGTTAGTGTTACAGTGTGTCATTGTGGGGGCTGTGAAGTTGCTATGACTTAGAGAATTAGCTTGCAGGTGAGGGAGGCTAGTGAGGTGTGGCACTTACAGTGCATGGAGGGCACTGCTGTGACACTGCGGGCTGACAGGGTAGAGCAGTCATTTCTTTATTTTTCCTCTGTGTTTATTTTATGTTCTATTGAGTGCATGGATCAGCATTAAATGAAGAATTATTGCATAGCATAGTTTATGTTAACCTAAGCAGGAGGTTCAGTAAAAGTAGAGGAAGTGTTTTCGTTTTTTTTTCATGTGTGTTTTCCCTGAGTGGGCTGTAAAGCGAGCCCTAAGCTAATGGCAGCTGGGACTGGCTCATTACATATGGAATGGATTTGTGTGTGTGTGTGTGTGTGTGTGTGTAATATTGATAACAAATGGACAGTTACAGTAATGAAGTTACAACGCAATGATAAAGAAAGTGGCTGAATTAGGTACCTTTATCATGGTGAGCCTCGTTATAGCTGAATTCATTCATTGGGTGGTAGCCAGAATAAACTTGTTTCACCATACAGAAGAGATTAAAAAAGTATCAGCCCACTGTGTGAAAAAAAAACAGCATGCAGTACTGTGTAGGTGCTGCTTAATGCCCTGCCAACATGGCCCACTAGCAAAATTTATCTTGTCTTATTGCAGCCCTTCACTCCCTTCTTAACAGCTTTTTAACCCCTTGGATCAGTTATCATATTTCACTGCTTTATTCTCGCCACTTCTAGAGGACTACTTTCAATTTAGGAAAGGCATCTCTTATAGAAGGTGTTAGCAAAGGCTGTATCCAACCTTTCTGTTTAGAAAACTTTCTCTTATGCTGAACGAAATCATCTGTAGATAACAAGAATTAAAGATGGCCGGTTTTATTCTTGCCATCTCCAGACAAGTTTCCTCAGAGACTTTTTGGAATAGAGAGGTTAAAATAGAGCACTTGTTAACTCCTTCAAAATGAGTAACCCAATTCAAGCTGATTAATAATGTGTGTAGGTGGCAAGAATACCATGAGGAATATGTAATGATTAGCCATTTACTGTACTTGATTTTTCATATTGTTTCATTCTTAGTTTCAGGTTTTCATTCACACACTGTAATTCTGCTGTAAGTCATCAACAACATCTATTGTTAGACATGCCCTGTTATTTATTTCTCCTAAACATAGTTTTTATTCTGAAATTTACTTGCACATAATAGAAAACAGCAGTCTCAGAGTTCTACAATTTGAAGGGGGTATTTTTTTTTTTTTTTTTTAACCATTGTATCCATGTCCTGATCATCATCCCAAATTTTTGGCTAAAATATGGAGGTACAAATGTATCCCATCAGTACTTAAAAATAATAATAATAATAATAATAATAATAATCCTGTGACTGCAGCAGTCTCTCACATTTGAACAAAATCAAGTGTCATCTTGAATAAAATACTTCTCAGTCTGTAGCAATGATAAAGATAATCATCATTAGAAATAACAATGATTAGATAGGTGTATAGTGGGTCCTTGAATTCAATGCCTGGGGGGACTAGCATTGTGGTGGAAGAGTTGAGATAAAGGGTGGGACTGGAGTGCATTGATGTGATGAGGAGGGGTAGATTGAGATGGTTTGAGCATGTTGAGATGAGAGAGGACAACAGCTGGGTGTGAAACGTGAGAAGTGTGAATGTTGAGGGTAGGGTTGTGAGAGGCAGACCAAAAAAAAAAAACCTGGGTGAAGGGGAAGAAAAAAATAAATACATCTTTTAACTGCTTTACTGTAGCTGAAAAATTCCATGGTTGACAAAATACAAACTCACACAGAACACACACATTAAAACATGCACACACAAGGAACACATAAAAAAAGGAACAAGAAAACTCACAAGGAACACATTAAAAAATAATTTCCATACAAAATGCTTACCAGGTAAATCTGCAAAAAATATCAGTAAATCCACAACCTATGCTTAACCCTTACAATACAGTGACATCCTTTGTAATTATCCTTGCTAACACCAGATTAGTTTATTCACCTTAAGAAAGACCATAGTGAAGGGACGGAAAAAAGGCTTCATCTAACACCGAATTTGAAAAGTTTCTAAGCTAAATAAAATCACATCAAAATTATGCTCTTGGGCCCATATCCTTGTCAGTTAAGGAAACTGCTCAACACCTTTTCCTAATGGAGTTATTCTGCTACTTACACCTCCCTATCTTCTTTTGTGTGATTTAAATCATTGTAATATCGCCATACTTTGCATATATAATGTACAAAATGATATTAACCAGCCATTTCTAAAACTAAATCACTAAGGAAGAGGTGCTAGGGAGCTTCCTTACCCAATAAAAATAGAACCCTGGACTGAAAAAGAGTTATGTTTATTATGATTTAAAGGTATAAAAGTCTCGCTTATTTACTCCTTAGGCTTACTGGAATGCTTATTTTATCCTGACAACACTAGATTCTGCAACAGTGACTAGACTTATCAGTTGTACTACCAGTATGAGGAAGATAAATGAGAGATAAAAGAAGAGTACATATGTGAAACAGAAGACTGATTATGACTGTATATGGTGTTAAACAAAAGACTGAACCAGTAGATTAATGAGAGAAGAAACATACTGTAATATTGTACTGTGTGAAGTTAAAGTGGAACAATAATGTGAGAAAGAGAAGCAGTAAATTATCTGTAATGATGTAATGGGGTCTATAAAAAATCCCACATTGCCTAGAGGCAAAGTAGGGATCCTCTCTTTGGCTCAGGGGTAACGTGCCCACATATGGAGCGCGAGGGCCTGAGATCGAATCTTAAGGAGACTGTTTGTTCGTTTCGTTTCGTTTTTGAAGGCTCCAACATGCTTGCATGCGTCGACCTTGGTCACCTAATGGTGGCTCTCCATGCTGCTCGATCTTTGGCAGCCTCCCTGTTCAGTCCCTTAACCCTTAAGTCACACTTAATGACCTCGTCCCATGTCTTTCTCGGTCTACCCCTCCCCCAATTTTAACACTTCTCACCCTCTGTACCCAATTATCATCCTCCATCCTCTCCACATGTCCAAACCACCTCAGCCTACCTCTCCTCATCACAACACCAATACACTCCAGTCCCAAAACTCTTCCATCGTAAACCCAGCCCTCCCAGGCCTTGCATGCAAGGATGCACTGCACATCCACCTAATCATTGTAATTTCTGTATGTTTAAACCTGCGAGTATTCTCTTCCTTTACTGCCCAGGTCTCACTACCATACAGCATCACCAGTGTTTAATTTTATTAAGTTTCCCTCGGTTGTTACGACGAGAGATTCCTGTATGTTACATAACAATAGTGACAGATAAGGTACAGAAGACTCAGCAGAGTAGCAGGAGAAAGTGCAACAGTAAGGAATACAGTTGGGGAAGACTTATAACAGTTTGGAAGAGGGAGCAGACTAGTACGAGAAGGTGCAACAGTAAGGGGGAAGGTTGAGGATGACTGATAATAGTTTGTAAAGGGGAGCAGAATAGTGAGAGAAGGTAAAATGAATAGGTTATTTGTGCAGAACAAAAGAAATACATTATGCCAGTGTATTCAACTTAAAATACATTCAGTACAGTCAGCTTTATTTCTGTAATAACTCATCTAATAATTACTATAGTTTCATTTAAACTTACACCTAATACTGCAAAGAGAACTTGCTGTATGCGAGCTGTCAATGTGTTTTCAATTAAAACTCTCCCTGTAAAGCAGTAGAACACAGCACATGGCCCAAACACTCACAGTCTCCACTTGCAACAGACAGGCGGCTGATGGAAGGAATGGGTAGAAAAAATCGTAGGGCAGTTTGATGTCCAGTGTGGGGGGACTCGCATAGGAAGCCTCAGCTGGGCGTGTCACATCAACAAAAGATACCGACGACACCAGTTCAACATCCAGAGTCAGAGATTCATGGAGGGAGCTGCAGTTTACCGAGTGACAAGGGAACTCTATGGACTGAGGTGCCCCATAGTGCAGGACAACAGCAACCACCTTAGCCTGGGGGTTGGCCAGTGCTCCCTGTAAGCTGTATGCTACCTCCAGATGCAGGGATATTGTGAGGTCAGAGCATTTCTTCTTTCCTACTGACTGAGCTGTAAAGATCATCATCATTATCATCATCATCATCATTCTAACCCTTTTTCTTCACTTAAAACTATCATTCTGACCATTTTCCTTCACCTATAGATGGGGTGAAGCTGGACTCAGTAAGAGGGTCAGAGGAAGTACAAAACTGGGAGAACCATCACCAGCATCCTAAGCAAAATGAACCTCACAATCATTCATACATCATTCATGGAGAGAAGTACTTAAGATAACCCCTTCAGTATTGTGTGACACTGATAACTATTTTATCAATATGAGTAAAATTACTGAAATCAGTCAGACATGGCTGTTAGTAGAAAGTGTGATAAATGGTGGTATATAGATAACAATACTGGTGATGACTAAATTAATACTGAATACAGAAGTGTTACTAACATCAATAACAAGGCTATGCTTTGAGCTCTAACTAGACTGTCTGTATGTTTGTTAGCAACATTATGGAAAAACGTGATATTATAACTGCACCAAATTTTGAAAGATGACTGAGGAGCATCACAAGAACATATACTGTAATTACATTTTTGGGGAAAAAAAAAAAGTAAAATGGGGAGATGGTGCTGGCTTCATGAAGATATACACTCCCTGTTTTTTTTGTTTTTTTTTTTCCCCAAGAAATAGGAAACCACAAACCAGAAGCTCAAGATTATTCCCTCCAAGAAAAAAATAAAAACAAAATAAGAGTGAGCCAGACTCAAGATCCTTTCATTTTGAGATGCCTGGACACACTGTATTTAAAAGACTGGAGGTCAAAGGCAGTATGAAATAGAGACAGAGGGAGACAGTTACACAGTTAACCTGTTGCATATCTTAAGGACTCGGAATGGTTGCTCTTGTTGCAGTAAAAGTTTTAATAAAACCCAGCCACAGCCTACCTGATGAAGCCCTGTCCCTGGGAACCTCTGGAACAAGAACCGGGACCCAATCAGCAGCACTGTTGACACTCGCATCACCGAACGCTGCCACACGGAGGCTCTCCATATCTGCGGGTTAGGGTGAGGCTAGCAATTTCCATCCCAGAACATGCTTTACATTTTATTCCTATATCTCCATGATTCTTTTCAGATTAGGACATGCCTTTCATACTGGAAGGGTCATTTATCTGTATTAATCCCTCCACTATCTGGGGTCTGCCTTCTGAATTTCTGATTCCTCCTTCAACATCACAGAGTATTGTTTCTCCTCATACTCTTTTGGTTCACATTACAGTACTTCGTCATCATCATCACAATCATCCAGACCTCCTTTCCCACCCTAGGGCAGGGTGAGGAGTAGCACATCCATTACAGTACTATTACATCAAAATATTTAATGCAACACATTCCATCACTAGAGCCAGGAGGGAAGTGTTGGCAGACTTTTGACAGTGATTGTACCTGCATCTTTTAGTGAGGGTCCGAGAAGAAGGTTAATGAATCGCTCTTGTAAGCGAGGACAGTCAGCCAGATCACTCTCTGTTACCTCCACCACACACCCTGTCCGCATCTCCACCCCAAAGTTGACTGGAGATTGGGTGTCATCACATTTTCCTGAACCTCCAGCTGCCAGGATGGTCAACCACTGCTCCTGGTTGCTGTCCAGTAAGATGGCCTCCCTCCACTCACCTGATGCAGTGGGACCAGGAAGCAGAGTTGTATTCCAGGTGGCAAAGGCTTCATACTAGCTCTTCCTTAAATTTTTATTTTGTATATTACACCTTAACATTCTTTTGTATGATACTTGGAACTTTTTAATAACCCATACATGTTCCCTGTGTTAGCAAGTGAGTTGGCAGAGGGTTAGTGCCCCTCCCCAAAAAACCACTACCGGTACCTTAACTCAAAGACAAATGGCCACTCCTTGCGGGATTGTGGCGTCTGGCTGTAGATAGATCGATAGACTATCAACATAATTTGGACCAGTAACAGACAAGCATATACTGAAATGTAATTTGCATCATATACTGCAAAAGGACAAAGTTTTATGAAACCTCTTTAGCCATTCAGAATATGAATGTCAAAATCAGAAGTTCAACCTGAATAATTACTGTATACTGGCAGATAACATGACTGGAACTCTCAGGAAAAAACTCAGAACTGAATTCAAGTTTTGGTTTTTGAAAACTGCTTAAAAATGGTAGCTAGCAACATTAACTCTAGTCTCAAGTGCTATGAAGCCATTCCTTTAAGTTTAAATCAAAGTTATCTACCATACTATTTTTCCATCACATCTACACCACACTCCCTACTTACCCTCTTCAGTGATGTTGGTAACCAGTGTGCCAAGTATGAGGGGCTTGCCAGTGAGGTAGCCAGGGCGACCACTCCTCTCAAACACTACACTCTCCCTCGCAGATGCCCATATAAACTCACTGCCAAAGCTCTGGGTAAAGTGCATCACATCCGCCGTCAAGTTTGCAAGGTATATCCGTGCCTGTACCTCCAGAATACCTTCCGTTCCATTATGTATGAGAAGATAGTGAATGCTCTTTGTAACATTGACACAAACTCCTCCACTGAACACTGGCTTGGGGATAACACTAATTTCCACACAGTTCTCATCACTTTGGCGAACACAGAGAAATGGCTTCACAGGCAGTAACACATCCTCATTCACAGTCATGGAACTCTGCCGGTCACTCAGCAACCCTCTAAGTGCCAAGATATGTGGACTTTCTTCATTAATCTTCACTTTCTGTGCCTCAGGAGTGCCAAATGGAAGAACTGTGGGCTCGGCAGTGCTGGATGGCTCTGTGACAACAATAGTAGGTGTGGCAGAGGCTTTGGTGGTGGTCACTGTTACTTCTTTGGTATCACTGGCACTTATATTCTGTGGAAAAAAAAATACAGAGATAGACAGATATAGATAAACAGACAGACAGATATACAGACAGACAGATAAATGGATAGATAGGCAGACAGATATTATCTTGACCATTTCTCTCTCTAAAGACTGAGTGTGAAAATATCCAGCAACACTATACTCAGTGATATAGGACAGACAGTTATTCACACATCATGCATGCCCCTGAAAGTCTGGATCCACCTTACGCACCTATCCAAAGGCATATTATTATTATTATTATCCACTCACTTGATGTAGTGCTGCCTACTTCTTCCTTAGCCTTTATCATTCTTTTTCTGTGCCTGCCCTCCTTTCTTCCTATTTCTCCTATATTTCCTGTCACTTCTTACTGGTTTTCTTTCCTTTACAGGTGGCATTACATTGAGTGACAAGCCAAATGGTTTCCTGTAAGCCAAGAAACCATTTACAATGCTGGGTGGTAACCATATAACCAAACCATACATGCTCCCTACGTGTCAACAAGTGGGTTGGTGGAGGGTTAGTGCCCCTCCCCGTAAAATAAATACTCAAAGTCAAATGGCCACCCCTTACGGGATTATGGTGTCTGGCAATAGATAGATAGATAGATTTTTCTTTTATAGTACCTTTCACACACAAACACACACACACACACAAAATCTGCCAAACCCCTAGCATGTGGTCTGATGTACATAATTTATCCAGCCATTTTGATGTCAGTTCCTAAGCTTCATCAACATCCATACCATGCTTCCTCATAGTCACTTACCCTACCTTCCTCGTCTACCACACTTCCCCAGCCCTCGGACTTATTCATATACTATATTCCCTTTTCACTACCCAATCATCATCCATTCTCCTCATATGAACTTACCATCTAAGTACTGTACACTCTCTTCATTCCTACTAATAACTGACTTCCTTACTCCTTATCTTTCACAAATCACAGTGCAGCATTTTCATCCCATCCATTCTATGCACTCCAAATGCATTCCTGAATAATTCCATCTCCATTGCTCTTACTCTTGACCTTTCACTTTTATGCCATATCAGAGCTTACACCTGTAAGTTAATGTGAGTACCAATATATCTTCAAGTAGTCCTTTTGCAGCCTCCACACTCAGACATTTGTTTAGTGTCAAGGTTTTCACAGCATTTGCAACCTTTCTTTCCTGTTCCACTCTACTTTCCACTTCTCTGCAAATTTACCTCTCTTTCATCACAGCACCTGTATGTATGCAACAGGTCAGCTCTGGAATTGTCCTCCTCTGTCTATTTCCTACTGCCTATGACCTCTGTCTTGTAAACACAATGTGTCCAGGCATCTCCAAATGAATGGATCTTGACTCTGGCTCAATCACTCACTCGATGTAGTGCTGCTCTCGGGTGACTACCCTTCTTTCCTCTTCTGTCTTTCTTTCCATCATTCTTTCCCCTTCCATTGGCCTATGGGTGACTCTACACTGAGTGACAAGCCAAATGGTTTCCTGTACACCAGGAAACACTAGAATGCTGAAATATTAGAAAATAAAAATAAATAGGAGGTACCTGGAACAATTGGGTGGGATCCGCCACCACAACAAAAGCCACAAAACTGTCAACCCCAAAGGACGGATTATTTTGGCAGGCATCAGGGAGGGACGGGAAGACACGGGAGC
>JAGKTI010003381.1:18789-30211 GCA_018397915.1 Birgus latro
ATATATCTATCTATCTATCTATCTATCTATCTATATATATATATATATATATATATCTATCTATATATATATAAATAAAACCAGTCCTCATTTTACCCCTGCACTATCAATAATACAAAAAAAAAAATGCATAACACACTTTACTCCCATCCACCACCCTAACTAACCCTCACTCATCACCACCCCTCTAACCACTCCAAGGTGACAAATGCAACTCATCACTCCTATAAGTAAACTCATCACTACCCCTCCCACCACTCCAAGCTTCCCTTCCCAAAACACTCCCTGTATCATCTTCATCGTAATCACCATCATCATCATTAGCAGTTTTCTCACTTAAGAATGGGGTAATATATGATCTAGAAACAAGGAAAGAGAAAATATGTCAATTGGTAATGCTATCAAAAGCATGCACAGTGACCTCTGCCACAGTCATTCACACAATATTCAAGTCCCCTGAAACCAGATTCCACCTCATTAGCCTAATAAATGACATATTTTCTTCAGAGATACACTTTACACCTACTCACCAGATGAGTCAAACTGTTTAGAGTTAAGTAAAAAGACAAACCTATATAAAAGAGTGTCCCATCACTGCTGACTCCCCAGACAGGCTTGCCAGCAGAATAAGGCACTTCAACAAAGCTTGGGGCTTCTTCCATGAGATGCTGTTGCCAGGAATATACTCGTTTGTTACTCTGAAGCTTGTTGTATTCTTCAAGTGTTGTTGCTCCCTGAAAGTAGCTTAATTTAAGTGATATCATACAAGACACCTCACTCACATACACTCTCCTCCTTAGTCTCTCACACTTCATCCTCTTCACATGGCCAAACCACCTCAATGTATTTCTCCTAATGCTTTCTATCACATCCACATCCACTCCACAAAACTCCTTTACTTCTTAATTTGTCAGTCTGTCTATCCATGTAACTTCACATACTAGAATTGAGAACACAAACATTTCCTACACGGAAATCTGCTGGTAAGGATGAGGTGGTAAGAAGCCTCCTAAACTGAAAAATATGTACAGTATAGGTCTTACAAAGGATTTCAGTTAGATGGGTCACCTTGATGGGGGAATAAACGGTGCGGCGCGGGAGGTTGTCGGTGATGATACAGAACATTCCAGATTCTACCACATCAACCTGGTACTCGGTGTTGCTGCCAAACACAATGTGGCGCTGGTAGCAGTAACGAGGGTCTGGGGGTTGCATAAAATAGTTAACCTTCACTATCATGATGTCTGTTATTTTATCAGGGCATGAATGATGACGATGATGATGATGACAGTGACAATGACGACAACAATGATGATGATGATTATGATACAGTAATGCTGATGATGACAACAACAGCGATGATGATGGTGGGAAGCTACTAAATTAACAGTAGCAACAGGCAACAAGGGAACTTAACTCCTTTGGTATGATAACATATTTTATAAGTTATTCTATTCATTTCATTTTTGAAGGCTGCAACATGCTTGCATGCGTTGGCCTTTTTTGGATTGGAGCGTGTAGCATTTTATGACCGGATGCCCTTCCTGATGTCTACCAATGACCCTTGGGTGGATTCGATCCTCCGACCCTATGGCCAGAGCGCAGCGCTCTAACCCACTGAGCCACGGCTCTATCTCCAATATTATTCATCCCTTGAGTGACTTCAAACTAGAGAAGTTATATATAGCCTTCATGAAGCTTTTCACTCCTAGGCTACTCTCCTAACCTAAAAATAATGTGTGTTAGTAAAAGAATAAGATAAAAATTATATCCCCAGGCTGAGATGGTTAATGGGCAATTATCCTGAAATTTACTGTGGACATGAAAGCAAAAAAGAATATAAAAAAAGGGAATTAACAGGACTTACTGGGAGATTTTTTTGTCTAATATTCCACAGGTTTTTTTTCACACTTATAGCACACTCATTACCATCCTCCCTAACCTGTCATATCAGAGTCCTCTATGGGTAGGGAAACATGTCAAGTTTTCTCTCAGTTTAGGAAGAGTCCTGTACCAGCGAAGGGGAGGGAGAGGTAAAAGTGGTGGTATATTTTGCAACCTAATGTCCCTGATTGTCCCTTATACTCACCTAGCACAGGCTGGGGTCTGGTCTGGCAACGGGAGAACACTTTCCGATCCTCCTCACTGCAATCCTCATCACAGCAACAGTTGACATCACAAAACCCCACCTGTAAGATGTGAAAAGGGTAAGTGTGTAGTGGTAATGGACTCTGAAGGTACAAGTATCATCTTTTTTAAAATTCTGGTTTGTTGTTATATATATTTATAAAAAGTTAGGTGAAAAGCTGTAAAAAAACACACACACACACACTATAATGCAGGTTCAACATGGAAACTTTTTAGCCATTGTAAAAGACTATCCTGGTAGTGATTTCATTCCCTAGCTGGAGGTATGGGATAGATGTAAAGAGACTGAAAGTAAATACGAAGGTCATGGTCAGTAGGTGTATAGGAGGTATATAATACCACGGAATAGGGTGCATGCACTTGTGGTGTGTGTAAAGGAAGAGAAGCAGAGGCTAGCTCCATTGTTATATCCGGTACTTAGAAATGGAAGAAGTTTAGGTAAATGTTATCTTTCCTGAGCATGAAGTGTCACTTCTTTTTATGCCAGGGGTACTCTCTACATGTGTAAGTGTTAAGTAGGGTAATGAGACTTGGCCTGAAAAAGAAGAGAATACAGGAAATGCAGACTGGAATGTACAGAAAAAAGAATGATGTGACAGATAACCTGGGTCTCAAAGATTGATAAATCTGAGAATACCTGCAGTGTGCTATGAGAGAGGTCTGATATAAGAAATAAAGAGGGGATGCAGACAGGCAGGTTAGGATGGGTTGTGCCTGATGAAGAGGGAAGGATTACTGGGTGAGACTGTGGATGACGTGGGGGTGAGGTTCTGTATGGAGACCTCTGCACTAAATGATTGAGGAGGAACATGGCTTAATACTGCAACACATGACATTATCCACTCCAACACCCTCACCTTCAAGTCACAGATGCAGAAGTCATCAACAAAGAATGCACTCTCCTCCTGAGGTGTTGGGGTGGAGGAAGTCTCGGTGGTGTCGGTGGGTGGTGGGAGGGTGGTGGCCTCAGTCGACAAGTTGCCGGTGACACTGGTGTCTGTGGTATATCGTCAACTCTTTTTATACATCAAGAATTTTTATTTCTTGTCACCTTTAAAGATGATCTGACAAATTCCCCAAATTAACAGTACCTGCTGTAAGGAAAAAGCAGTAATACAGTACTGTATCCGTTAACATTATAATAGTTATCAAAAGATCAACATGACACTGATAATGATAACGAGTTTCAAAACACCTGTTGCAAATTTTTCAAAACAACTGGCACTATTAGCTTGAGGAAACTGGCAAATCAGCTTCATAGGTAGTAAGGAAAATTTAACATGCATTTCTTCTGCAATTTACTGTGGATTAAAAAAAATAAAAATAAACAAAATAATAATAATATGGAAAATAAACAAAATAAATAAACACTGGTAAATATAAAAAGGGCAACATATAACATGAACTTACTGTAGTCAACTTCCCAGGTGGCATTACCATCTGTACTGTAATTGGCCTCAATATTTGTAGAGCTGATGTTTACACTAAATTCAGTCTCACCCTTCTCATGAATGGGGCGTTCCTGGGACCCAATTTCACTGCCATCATCAATAAGAATTGTGGTTGGGGATTCCGTGGTGACCTGTGGTTCATATTCCAAGTCTCCCTCCACCTCCTGGCACACTGTAAACCTCATATACACCAGACAGGTCACCAGAGCAAATAATGTGAACTTTGACCCCATGAAACACTTTGACATCACCATCTTTATTGCACTTTTCCACTTTTTTCACTTTATATATGTGCCCATGTACAGTATTATCCACCTGTAGCTGCTCAATTAATTGCATTAGATTAACACACAGACTCTAGGCATTAAATGAGTGATGGTTTTATTAATACTGACATCACTGTGTTCCTCAGCAGCCTAATACACCACTCCATATTTTTCAAAGTCTCTGAGAATAATGCCCAGCTCCAGATGAACCTGGAAATGAGAGAAACAGCAAAACATTACTATACAGAAAATCATTTCACTCCTGATTTCATCCTCATTGTCATCCTACTCCAGTAAAAAAAAAAGTGCAAGACCTGTATATAGTTTCCTCCTTATTCAAGTTCTCTAAATCTGTTCCACCCCTCACAAAATACCATCCACGAGAAGCTTCATCCATCTACTGTATCTGTCTATCTATAGCCAGATGCCACGATCCCATAAGGGGTGGCCATTTGCTTCTGAGCTAGTTGTATTATGGGGAGGGGCACTAACCCTCCACCAACCCACTCGTTGACATGTAGGGAATATGTGGGTAAAAATGTGCCATATATAATTTTCTCCTCATTCAAGTTCTCAGAATCTCACTTGCATCCCTTGTAAAATACCATCCACGAGAAACTTCATAAAGAACTTAAGACTGAAGGATACATACAGATGGCTGGACAATACAAGAAAATGCCTGTCAGTGTATTTTATTATATTGTATTTACAAGACAAAAATACTGAAAGGGAAAAGTCTCTAATAATCACCAAACAGGGAATCAATATGCCTGGATGATGTAGCTACACAAAAATGGGAAAAACTGTAAGGGTCTGATAACATTTTACTTGATAATCAGAGCAGTAAGTCTGGCGGGTGTTGGTAATGAACATTTACTCGTATAAGGAAAGGGATGACAACAATGACAATGACAAGGATGATGATGATGAGGAGGAGGAGGAGGAAATGATGATGATGATGATGATGATGATGATGATGATGATGATGATGATGGACGAGAATGAGGAGGAAGGGGAGGAAATTAAGAAAATAATGGTGATGATGATGTAATACTATATGCTGTAGCAGGTTCTTTACACCTTTCCAGCTGCAACAGTGTGTAACCGGTAGCGCTCTGACGATGAGTGGATGAATTCTGTCGACAGCAGCTGGGGTCCTCCACCTAAGAATGCTCGTCTCACTTCCTCTGCAAACGTTCCTGCCAAAGGGAGGGAGAACTTCATCATAACACTGTGCAAAATGTTAACAGCCTCAGCACATCCTACCACACTAGGCTAAAATTAATATCATCTGCCATAAAAGACTGAGGATGAGATGGAGGGATGGAGTGGAGAGGTACATGAGAGAGGGGGGTGTGAGCTGGGGGGAGGGGAGCAAAATGGCAGGGGACAGGGTGACATGGAGGTTATTTGTTTGTGGCCACACCTTACAGGATTAAAATGTCTGGCAATAGATAGATAGATTAATAAAACACAATAAAATATAAGAGAAATTCCCTAACTGAGGAGGGTTAAAAGGTGGCCATCAGTCTCACAACACTCTTGTGCAGTTAGGATGTTCACTATCACCTCTTCCATACCGGTTTATTTCTGATTCTGTTCCCTCCCTATACCGGTGTGTGCTATTCATGTAATCTATATTGATGTTAAGAAGATATAAGAAGCAAAAATGAGAATATTAATGGGTAGTTTGGACAATAAATCATTAAGGAGGTGGTGCTAGAGAACTTCCATAGCTGACAAAAATACAGACCTAAGTCATGCATTTAACCAAGTTCCTAACATTCCTAATACTGTATTCCAAAAGGGCAAGGAGATCTAGTGGAAGGTTATCTGATCTCTCATAAAAATTAATCAAGCAAGAAAGGGAATTCCTAGTATAACCTCCTCCTTGTCTGTGTTAGGGAAGTTATGAGGCTGCTTGCACTAAAGTGCTGAGCAGTGGGTTCCGCACATCCATTCACCAAGTCTGTATAATGAATCAGGCCTTACAGTCCCTCATTTTTCATCCTTTTCTTATTGTTTATAAATGCTCAATCTCTGGTAGCCTCCCTATCCAGTGCCTTATCCCTGACGCACTCTATGACCTCGTTCCAGGTCTTTTTTTATCTGCTTCTTGCAATCACACCCCCGACATTCACACTTCTCACTTTCTGCACTAATTGTTCTTTTAGCTGACTGAAAATATGGTGGGTATTTGCAGGCTGTTGCTTTTTTCTTTACAACAGAGGAAAAATGACTGGCTATTACAGCAACTGTGGAATAACAGCAAACCTTCTTTAACACAATCTTTATACTGTTGGGGATTGCTAGTACAGTACAAACAGAAAGAAACAATTTCCCCAATGATCACTGCAGTGTGTAACTTCTATGGTTTATATATGATGTAAAATGAAAAAAAAATATATATATATAAAGACCACTAACAACTACCTAAATAGTTTTTTTTTTTTTTTTACAAGACTACTGAAAAGACTGGTAATAAATAATGGGGTTGTTATGAAGTGTTATGAGTAGGTTATATACATTCTATTTTAAACATAGACTAGGTAGGCCCAAGCAGATCAGTAGTCCTTCTGTCTTCTGTGGCAAATATATATATACTGCATGTGTGCAGAATTTGTGTGCATATATTGAGTGGGTGTATGCATTTGCACACTCTCTCTCTCTCTCTGAGTGGGTGTATGCATTTGCACACTCTCTCTCTCTCTCTGAGTGGGTGTATGCATTTGCACACTCTCTCTCTCTCTCTCTCACCAACAGGCCTCCAGGTGTGACAGGTGAGTGAATGGTGGCCGGGTTTTGAAGGCACATGAGTCACTCCGTAGCCACACAGATCAACACGTCCCAGGTCATCCTGACGGTACACCTGTAGCAGCAGCTGAGGCCAACCTGTGGGAAAGAAGAGAATGAGGATATTTGTGTTTATGTTGTTTTGTTGGCTGTGGCCATTCATGCATGTGAAAGCAATTCTCTGTTAACAATGAATCATGTAGCTCCAGAATCACCAGTGTTCCAAGTAATGTTCCCAACCCTTAAAAAAGAGCCTTGGGTTTGAATTCTGAGTTTTCAATATCTTTAGACTGGATGCCACCCACATCCAAGTCCTGCCTATTCCAGGGAACAGATTATAGTTGTTTATATGAGAAATGTATGTACAGTAACATCAACCTGAACTTTGTGTTAATGTGGTCAGGGATCCTATCTTGAGACTGTTATGGAAGGTCAGCTACAGTACCAACCTTCTAGCCCCACATTATTCCCATTGCTGTACCTCTCAGTGACTTAGTAAACAGGGACTTAGTAACACATGAAGCTATTTCAGCATTCCAAAAAGCATGGTACCATGTGAAGTAAATCTAAAAAATGATGGCATGAGTGTGTAAGGTGTCCAGCAGTGGATTAAACATTTTGGAGAAAATAAGGGGTTGTCAGAACTGAGGTAGGTGGTGGCGACCATCATCCACTCACTTGATGTAGTGCTGCCTACTTCTTCCTTAGCCTTTATCATTCTTTTTCTGTGCCTGTCCTCCTCTCTTCCTATTTCTCCCATCTTTCCTGTCACTTCTTGTTGCATTTCTTTCCTTTACAGGTGGCTTTACATTGAGTGACAAGCCAAATGGTTTCCTGTAAGCCAGGAAACCATTTACAATGCTGGGTGTAACCATATAACCAAACCATACATGCTCCCTATGTGTCAGCAAGTGGGTTGGTGGCGGGTTAGTGCCCCTCCCTGTAAAACAAATAACTCAAAGTCAAATGGCCACCCCTTATGGGATTATGGTGTCTGGCAATAGATAGATAGATAAACAGAACTGAGAAGAAACAACCATAGTAGATCCTATAAAACAATACCATGAACAATGAATACTGACATTTAGTGTGGTATTGTATAGTACCATTCAGGACAATACTCAATAATCATCATCAGCTATATGGGGGTCTACTAGGACATGCACATACCTTGAATACCACGTGTAGAGAGATGTATATCGATGGGATGACACCAGGTGACTTTCTCTCCAGTTTCAGACTGATCTGCCTGTGTTTGGCCTTCAGTCACTCCCTCCACCACACGCCATCCTCCACCTGAGAACCAATGTCAACATCAATATCATTACTACCGTCAAAATTATCAATGTCACTCACTAACTTTATTATCACTATCATAACAGCAACACAACAGAAGACAATTATCACTACTGTACACTACACAATACCGTGGAGCTGGAAAGCAATCCCCTCCCATGATTGCAACCTGTATAGTTATACAAACATACCAACTGTGATCCTAGCCTCCAAAAGCAGGGTGGTGGACTGCAGGAGTACAACTTCATCCTGTAGTCCACTGGGTTTCTGTTTAGATAAACCTTGGATCAGTATAACAAAACAAGGCCATACAGTACCTAACTGCAGAGTCCACTTGCAGAAGATGGATGTATGGGGGAACCCACTGGCACCACTGACCTGCCCGATGATGTGTACCTCAGCCATACGCGCCCTCCCTACCTGACCACACTGAAAATAAGGTAAGATTTTCAGTATTTGTCCATTAATATTATTATTATTATGCTGCAAAATATCGTAACTTCCATACAAGTGGTCCTGCAGACTGGGAGAAACTGGCCTATGTGCAATACAGATAGCAATACAAGTCCAACCCCTTCAGTCCAATGACATACACAGGTACAGGCAGGTCCTGTTATATGAACAAGCACTACACGAAAAACCAGTGCTACAAGAATGGGCAATTTAAGCCCAAATTCTGTGATGCAAGCAAGGTCAGTTATCTTAACCCTATTTTCCCCACAAATGATGTACTCCTGGCAATTTCATTCAATTTAAAAGAGATGTCTTCTTCTGTACTGGTTACTGAAGGCTATATCAAGCTCCCATTCTGATCAAAGTCTCTCCTGAGCTGAAGTGAAAGCTCTGAAAGTATTTAGGTTAGCTTGGTTAGGTTAAGTTAATTCAGCATTTATACTAGCCTAACTTACTTACGTTGATTTCACACTAATGATCTTTAATTTATGCTGTTTCATATCATGACTCAAATTACGGTACCCCAGAGTGTAGGGTAAGGGATTATTCCCCCGAGCTAGACCTATATAGATCATATTGCCCTGCTAGGGTTACAGGAGAGAGCTACCCCTCCCAGCAAAGGCAGGTACCTGGGTGGGGTGTGAACTCTCAACCTTGCGATCTCAAGTCCAGCATCTACCACTGAGCCACCCTGCTTCCCAAAGTGTAGGGTAAAACAGGTCACTACAAAACTATGGGAAATGAGGATTTCTATTTTCTTTTGAACCTTAGCACTGGAGTGATATTCTGAGTCATTTCCCTAAACAAGAAGAAATAAAACCAAAGTACCACTGAAAAAAGCTTTCTTTTAATCTTTGAAACGTCCCAAAAAAGTCCTAGTTTGGATTAGGTTGGGTTAGTTTAGGTTAGGAATTAGTTACTTGGGGAAAGAATAAAAAAAACACACATTGGGCCAGGTGCTCTCCAAAGTTAGCATCCAGTTCCATCTTGCTTTGATCTTTCCTTCCTTTTCTTCACCCTCCTCACTTCTTTCCTACTTTTCTTCCTTCTCTCAAAAGCTCATATTCACCTTACACAGTACCCACATTTCAGATTGACTCTACTGCAATCAGTCTCAAATGCCTTGAGTTCAAGGTATCTTAGGATTATGGGACTTACTGTAATGTTACATGACACCGTTTTCCTTGGAATGCTGGCACACTACGGGGAATGCATGTAACTTAGGATGACCTGTATATTGTAATTAATTCTGCCATGACTATCAATGTGTTAGGAATTTTACATATCCCTCATGTCACTAGAGAATCTTAATAGCCATAATAAATTGTGTAGTAATAAGTGTTCAATTAATTCCCACTGTTTACAATTTTTTTTTTTCCTCCCCCAAGACTGAGGTAATCTTTTATATGAACTAAAACGCCTAAACAGATGAAGTAAAACCAACGCCATTTTTCCACACCAATCATTCTGCTTGGAAGCCTACTGACTATAGCCTACAGGGTCTCTTGATGTAGATTCTTCATTATACACTTCCCAAAACTTTCTCCTGAGTTTTGCAGATACATTTGTTAAAATGGCAGCTTCCAATTGATTTAAGCATCGATTTAAGACATATCCAAAAATAATCACGAAACTCTGCTCGATTGACAAACTCTGAAGCATTAGAGAGGATAAATTGCGCTTTATTCAGACAATAACATCTTCATAACGATAAGTATTTCAGTCAGTCAATCCCCTCATGGTTCTCCGCTCCATTGGTGTGTTATAATGATGCTATTGGAACGGCCCTCAGAGCGGAGATTCTAAGTTTAGTGTACATTTCCTGAATTTAATTTCTTCTGCACTCCAAGTTTCTTAGCTGGTGTACCTCCCCTACACGGTAAGCATAAGGATTATTAATGACAGATCTAAAACAGCATTGAATAAATGAATAGGGAAATGAAATTCGTCTGCTAATGTCAAATGCTATAAGGATTGAATACCAAATATAACAGGTGCCATAAATAATAAAAGAGCATCGTTCAAGCGTGTAACTCTAAATATTGTGCAGTTTAGAGTTAATATAATACATCTGAAATACTGCTTGTGTTTGACTTTGTGTACCTTATGAAGTGAATGTAAATATTGCACCGTTTCCTGATCAGTTTTGTTTATCAGTGTGTGAAGTAATTATGACGCCACAAGGGTGAAGTAGCATTACGTCAAGGTAATTTAGTGTTTAATAGTTCGAATTAGTGGAAGGGTGTGAGGTGGATGCCCATTTTGAAGCAATTTTACGTATATGGTCAGTACCTTCTCAGTTTATGTTAGTATTATATTATTATTTTAACCCCATGAATCAGGGAACGTTTAGTGTAGGTGTAATCTTGTTTCTTTCGTTTAATTTGTTAAGGTTTTGAGAGGCTTTTCGAACTGGAAGGTTGGATACAGTCTCCATTAATCCATTCAGTATCAGGTGGTTCTGAGCTGAAAACATTGGTAATAGGAAAAAAAAAAACAGTGAAGTTCAGTACAGTGTGTGTGCCCTAGCCATAGTTACATTCATGTGGCTCTTGGTTTGATTTTCCATGGAGCTGTATATTGTGCATTTATGTTATTGTCACTAATATATTGGAGTAAAAAAAAAAAAAGTTAATTTCTTTTTGTGTACTGAGAACTGCCCAATATTGAACTGTTTTTTAAAAAATTTTGTGAAAGGCCTTTATATAGAAAGACTACCAGATTCTCTTTTTTTTCTCTCTTTCTTTCTTTCTCTCTCTCTCCTTCTTGGGATTAATTTTGGACCTAATTGAACCATGACATCCTTCAGTCCCAAGCCTGGCATCAAGTCCCTTGTCTTGGCATTTCAGTCCTAATCTTGGCATCTTTCAGTCCCTAATCTTGGCATTTCAGTCTTAACCTCGGCATCTGTCAATCCCTAATTTCGGCAATTCAGTCTTAACTTTGGCATCTGTCAATCCCTAATTTCAGCATTTCAGTCTTAATTTTGGCATCTGTCAATCCCTTATTTTGGCA
>JAGKTI010003381.1:38839-54782 GCA_018397915.1 Birgus latro
ATATATATATATATATATATATATATATATATACAGTAGGCGCGGAAAGTGTTGACGCCATCTTAAAAAAAGAAAACATTCTTGTGGTTAGCAAGGAGAAACAAATAAATTAACACTCACCATTGAATTTAGTATTTACTGGCATTCCCCTTCACCTTTATTATCTTCTTAAGGCGTCTGGGGAGACTGATGGCGTAGTTTTGCAGAACAGACGGACTAAAACTGCTCCATAGCTGCAGCCTCAAGTTTAGGCAAAGATGATGTGTCCATACTACGCAGCTGCCGCTTCATGTGCGCCCATAAATTCTCAATGGGATTGATATCTGGGCTGTTTCCGGGCCAATCTCGAATAAAGGGAACCTCACAGTCTGTTAGCCACTGTTTCACTGACTTTGCAACATGTGCAGGGGCAGAATCTTGCATAAATACTCTTGCCTTGGTTTTATCAAAAGAGTCACTTAAAACATCACATAAGAGCTCCAAATAATTGTTCTGGTTCACTTTTTCATTTGCAGGTAGAATTACCAACCTACCAACACCATAATATGTAAAGCAGCCCCAAGCCATGAGTGAGGCTGGGTATTTAACAAACTTGGAAGTGTACTTAGGATCCAGGGGGTCACTGCCTGGTTTGCGGTACACTCGTGATGAAGGGGTACCAGTGACAGTAAATGTTGACTCATCACTCCAAAGCACAGTTTTCCGTTGCTCCTCACTCCAGGCAAGATATTTCTTACAAAAATTTACTCTCTTTTTCTTCTGAAGTGCAGTTAGCAGTGGTTTTTTACGAGCACAAAAACTCCTGTAGCCCAGATCGTCATGCAACAGCTGCTGCACACTTCTGACAGACACATCTGCCAGCAACTGTGGGTTCTTTTCTTTTAAATCCCGTGCTGTTAGCCTTGGATCCTTGCTAACTTGCCTTGAGATCAGCTGACGGGTCCTGAAGGTTGTCTTACGAGGTCTCCCAGGCTTGGGAAGTGGAGTGGGAGGAATGGCCTCCCCACTGTCCTTGAACCGCTTCACCAGTCTCTGCACTGTCCTCAGTCTAACACCATCTGATTTGCAATAAATGGGAGTTTGTGGCCAGCTTTGTATAAAGTAATCACTTCCACACGTTTGTCCTTGCTTGTGGTTACTTTAGGCATGATGAGAATGTGGTAGGTAACCAAATAACTGTGTTATTTGAGTCAAAACATGCCCTCGTGGTGCATCACACACAGAGACAATCCTCCTCCTGTGGCTGCCCAAACATTACTGAGCCTGCTCCTGTGGTGCCAAACCTATCAAGCAGGGTTGCCAGCTCCCGTTGAAAAGCGTCAGCTCATTTCGGATCACAGGGGAGGGTAGTATTGACCCTACTTCACTTAACACGAAGAAGAATGACGTCGGCAAAAAAACGTCAATACTTTCCGCGCCTACTGTATATACCGGTATCCTTCTTTTACTCCTACACTTCAAAAGACCTAATGTGAATTGATAAAACTCTTCTGGAGCTATCAAAAGAAGTAGTAGTAGTAGTAGCAGTCATAGTAGTAGCTGTAGTTGCAACTCCAGACTTATGTGAACGTGAACCTGACGGACTGCACACTGAAATTGTCCTCCTCTTACTGTCCACCATCCTCTTTTTTGAGAGCAGGGAGGGAGTTGGTGGACATATGTATATATTGGGCAGCAGATCCAACCAGTTATATCAGTGCCATAGCAAGAAGGCACCTCTCTTTATTTCAAAGTAGCAAAAATAATCTAGTAAATTACATCATGTCGTTAAAGTTCGAGGAAGCATATGTGTTGATGGTGTCACTTGTAGAATGACACCAGGAATTATGAAGGCTGAATGACTTTAATTTTCTTCTTATTATTTTCCTTAATTCTTACCAGCCTTTTTGTTCTCTTTTATATATGAAATCAGTACTTCGTTTTTCTTTACTTCCTGGTTCCTACTTCACCCAATCCTTTCATGGGAGAGAAAGGTTTTGGTGATGAAGATGGTGATGATATCCTAGGTAAAACTTATTTATTCAGGTAATTTTGTACTCTGGTAGCCCTTTCTTCAGTGTTTATCTTTCTTAGAATTTTGTACCATATAAACTGAGGAAGTTATGTGTAATTGTTGTAATTTTGATTAATGAACAAACCAAATGGTTTCTTTTAACATAGGAAGCCATTTATGAAGTTGAGCGGTAATTATTTAGTCAGTTTGACGCCTGGTGGTCTAGTAGGGAAGGCTCTCCAACTGGATGTGGCCCATGGAGATGTATATACATGGGGTGAGTGGGGTTTATTTCTCACATCATACATCATACCATTTAGGGGTTACTGACTGGTCACTCGTGCCCTAATGTCTAGACCAGTTAGCTTGTCCTTGAGCCCCTGTACTCCTGGTAAGGTAATAAAGGATTGGATGATGGGTGGATGGAATATGTAGTGAAGGATTGTAACCTAAAATTGCTTAGAGAAAGGATCAGAATGTACATTAGGTAAGGCAACAGTAGTGGTTTGTGGTTTGTCAGTACAGACGGTCCCATTATATGTGTGGAATACTGTATGTTAATATAGGACTGCTCGGATAATGAAAACTTGTACAACAGAGTGAAAAATGGGATCGTGAAAACTCGTATAATATGGAAAAAATAGGGTTAGGCTAATTGATCATGCTCGCATCACCGAATATGGGTTTAAATTGCCCATTCTCGTATCATCGGTTTCTCTTATAGTGGATGCCTGTACACAATAATGCTGGCAGTATTGTGGCAATTTCGTTGTCCATTGGTATTTACTGTATAGAATTTTGTTTAACTTTATTTCGTTATCTCTTATTTTTACCCTTTTCAGAAAATGGTAACAGAGTACTGTCCATGTACAATATTTCTTTGTATTTTAAAATACTATATATTGTAAAAAGGTGGCAGGTAAAGGTTGGAGTCCCCACTTTTTTTTTTTATATATACATGTACAAAGAACATCATACAGTACTTTAATTAATTTATTTTAGGGAGCTGGAGATTTTCAACCTTTTGCAGCTTATTTCCTGTAGCTCAGTGGCAGAATAAGACAGTACTTTGGCTCAAAATCCCTTCCGTATATCTTCTTCGCAACCAGCACCACATTTTAGTGTTAAGGTGTTGTTACAGCTCAGCATTCCAGATGGAGACAGGGCAATTTTACACCCAGTTAAAGTGAACAGAGTATATAGCACGGGAGAAGGAATACCGTAGCTACAGTGCTGAGACTGTCTCTTTCGTCTGATTCATGTCCCCAGTGAGATCAGAGTGCCATGAGTTAGGATGATGTTATGACAGTGATATATATATGTATTTTTAATGCTGTACTTAATTTTTGATGATGTTTACAGTTACAAGAGTGCATAAGCCTGACGCAGAACATGTCATTTGGTAGTTACGAGTATATAAATTCTGTGTTGCATTTGTGACCACTTTCCTCTTTCACAACTGAGTGTTTGGCATCAGTCATGTTTATTTGTGTTGTGTAAATCGTGTTTACATTTTTGATGGGTGGAATGAAGAGTAGATAGTTGTGTGGTTTATCTCACCGTGCATTCTCTTGGTACCTTCTCATAGTTTAGGGCTTTACTCTTCCTGTTTTTGGATTTGTTACTTCATAATTGGTAGTAAGTTGGTCTTTGAATGATGTTTCTTCTTTCTGTTTCTGAGTTAGTGGTAATTTCCTAAATGATCATAAGTTGGTCCTTAATTGATGTTTTGGTAAACCTTAAGTTATTGTTTTGTTACTCATCAATATGTTTTAAGTTACAATAAATTAAGGCCATGGATTATTATAAGAAATAGGTAACTACACCTGAATTTATGATTGAAATTCTTCTTGATTGACAAAAGTTTACACTGAATGGGCAGTTGTTGTACCATACATGATAGCTCCTGTAATTTGTTGTGTTAAGTAAAAGTTAAACTATTCCATACATTTTAAATAAAGAAATAAATTTAGTATTAATTTATTAAACTGTGTAATATTTATTGAGGTTGTTACGGTAATATGAAAACCCCTTCAATCCAACGACAGTTTTTAGTGCACAGTTGTTAGTACTGGATGTTTTGTTTGGCTGAGGGATAAACATTTGGTAGTGAGGGGTATTTGGAGACTGTCCTTAATTCTTTCACCACAAAATGTCTCTCCAAAGCTGAATGGAGCCACGTGGTAATGGCAGGCATTTAACTCCAGTGACATACTTGGGTTGAAGGGGATAAATTCATGTTTAGTTTAGTCCTCATAGGTGGCATTCTATTTGTTTGTATTCTTGGATGATGAGAGCCATAAAATCAAGTGTTTTCCTTGACAGTTGTACACCCACTAAAAATATTTGTTGCCCCTGGATGCAATGAACTGTGAAATTATTTGTCAAACTGAAGCCGTGTTCATTTGGTGCTGGTAATAGTTCAGAATCCTTGGTCCCTGTGTCATATTGTATCACACCACAATGGTAATGAATAATATTTAAGTGGGTGTACAATACAGTTTTCAGAAGGAAAGTAAAACCTCACTTTATTGGACTTCTGTATTTATTGGACACCCTAGGCCTTCCAGACTATAGGTTGTTTTATATTAGTCTTGGTCTAATTTAAGTGAAAATTACCAATATTCACACGGTAGTATTGGAGTTATCGTATCATATTGATTGTAATGGCTCCAACATGCATGCATACGTCAGCCTTGGTTACCAACTTGCAGCTGTCCGTCCTGCTCGATTTCTGGCAGCCTTCCAATTCAGTTATAAGGTTTTTAACTCTTTCAGTCCAGTGATGTAGTTCTCATATGTCAACTATTTTCACAGCTGAGGGTATGGCAGAAATTAATGGAGTCAAATACAAGAAAGTTGATAATGAAGGAACACTAAAGAAAATGTTAAATGAAAACTACCATACTAGACTGGGTATGAATAATCCCATAATATTTATATACAGGAATGTAAATGAACTGTATTATAATAGCAAGGAAGGAACCGTAGAAGTCCAAGAGTGGTCATTCCCAGCTGTATCCATGTATCAATCTGTGAGGACTGAACAGTGTTATGTGTGTTAATCCTTTCACTGTGATGACCTCTTTACTGTATTATAATGTTTGGTATCCCTGGACAGTTTTATTCAGGGTAGGAGGTAACTTATACTGAGGGCGATGGAGACAATATCCCTTTACACCTCCAGGATATTGATGCTTCCTTTTATTTATTTTTTATTTATTTATGTCCTTTGTCACCACCAGTTTTATTCAGCCTACAGAAGAGTCATCACATTGAAGGGGTTACTTTCTGGGGTGTAGAGTAGGAGGCTTGGGTGCATCGGTGGTCATGTGTACTGTGTTGAGATATTTTGGTGTCAATTTTTACGTCTTTATGTATGTGCGTGTAGAATTAACCATTTTTCTCCTGGCTGCCCTCAGTGTTTCCTCTGATTTTTTATGTTAATACCTTCATGCCACTGCATCCTTTGGTGAGAAAATGGTCTGGGTGATGATGATGATGATGATGATGAGGGTGATATCTCTCTCTCTCTCACTTTGTAGATAACCAGGAATTACTCACTCCATTTATTTTTTTGCAGAGTATTTACAGCGCTTCCATTTTTCTTTGACTTGGCAAGACTATTTTCTACATAGCATATATATCCAGAAATTTAAAGTGGTATAGTTAACTTGAAAGGCTCGTAATTCCACTGTTAAGGGCAATTATTTAGATGTAGATCTGATTATTCTAACTCCCATATAGATGTAGCATTAATGGTTGTGTTGTTATGATTGAGAGTGGTAGTGTGAAGGGAAGCCCCCAAATTTTGAGATCAGTAATGGAAAAATGGTAAAGAAAATGGTGGGTCTTATAATGGAAAAATGGTAAAGAAAAATGGTGGGTTTTATAAAGGAAAAGTGATAAAGAAAATGATGGGTTTTATAATGGAAAAATGGTAAAGAAAATGGTGTTTTTTTTAATGGAAAAATGGTAAAGGAAAATTGGTAAAAAAAAAATGGTGGGTTTTATGATGGAAAAATGGTAAAGAAAATGGTGAGTTTTATAAAGGGAAAATGATAAAGAAAATGATGGGTTTTATACTGGAAAAATGGTAAAGAAAATGCTAGGTTTTATGATGGAAAAATGGTAAAGAAAATGGTGGGTTTTATGATGGAAAATGGTAAAGAAAATTGTGGGTGTTATAATGGGGAAACAAAAAACAAAATGGTGTTAAAATTTTTTTTTTTTTTTTTTTTTAAATTGAAAAATGGTAAAGAAAATGTGGGTTTTATTCCTCTGCTGGCTTAAAAGGCCTTAGGGTCATATTCTTGTTGGATCCAGAAGCTCCCAAACACCTTTTCATTATTGGTTTATTTCCTCATGTGTCATTTTATTAATTATTTTTTATCTTATTTAGACAATCTGAATCTGAGTTGATAACAAAAAGGAAAGACTATCATACAAGAGACAAGGAAGGTGTAACATGCAGAATAAATCACCAAAGAAGAGGTGTTCATAATCTTCATCACCCTACAAGGGTTTAGACCTTAGTGCCATAGGTGCCCAGTAAGGGATATATGTTTTCTATAATTGAGCTTCAGATTTTGAGGGCTTGCCTTCAAATTACCTAAACATTATTTAAGAATATGGCTTTTACTTTACTTCTGTAGTTGACAATCTCTCGTAGTTCCAGAAACAACCCTTAAACTTCAGGTGGCTTTATTTAAGTTCTGATTTTCCTTCCATAGATTATTTTGAAATCCCAACCATAGATTGATTATATAGGTCTTCCCATGTAATTAATTGACACCTGGTGTTCTAGTGGGTTAAAGTTATTCAGCTAGATGGAGCCTGTGAGGGTTTATTGCCTAAGGATGAGTGGGTTTTAGTGCTGGTATGATGCTACTTGGGGTTATTTGAGGCTGGTCACCTTTGCCCTGAATATTGGAACTGAGTAGTTTGGATAGAGCAGAGAAGGATAGGCTGATAGATGGATACTGTTGATAGACTTATTTCTGTATGTGTTTAGATTATTTATACAGTACTAGAAATTCTCTGAAAGCATGAAGAATAAAATGCAGAAAACATTATTTTACTGAATAGGGTAAGGATGTCAGCAGCTCAACTTCATGTTTTTTTTTGTTTTTTTTCCTTCTGTTCATCTTCTAAAAAAAAATATGGTGGCAAAACAGAGGTTATAATGTACCTTTACTCACATGCCTGAAGTTTAATGGTTAAATATATAGACACAGTTCCATGCAAAAATTCCATTCCTTCTCCTAGCCTTCAGTAACTCTTAACATTACTGTACATTAGTTTGGGTGAAGTTTCAGTTAGTTATTAAATTATCGTTATGAAGTTAAACACATTCTTTTAACTACTCAAACTACTAATTATCTACTGCCTACATTCTCCAGCCTTTCAAACGCAGTGTGCCCAGGCATCTCAAAATGAACGGATCTTGAATTTGGCTGTCTGTTATCTTGCTTTTGTTTTTCTTGGAGGGAACAATCTTGCAGGCTCCTAGCCTTTGGTTTCTTCTTCCTTGCATTAAAAAAGAAAAAAAAAATGTGCTATGGAAGGCCATGAAGAAGACTGGAACTTTTGCCAGCATCTGTATATTATTAGCTGCCAAGGGTCCTCTGAAGCTATATTGATTGGTGTGGTAAAGGTAGACTCTTTTAACTAATTGTACTTGCAAGAATTTGGTCATTTACTCTTTTAGGCGCTTTTGGCACAAGTTTTAAATTCCTAATGGCATGTGTGTACAGTGGGAGTCTGATTATCCTGGTGCGTAAGTATTGTGGTACAGGAAGCCCTTTTGTAAGTAACTTTCTCTTATTATTATTATTTTCTTCTTCTTCTTCTTCTTATACTTTTTTCTACTACTGAGTCATCAGTATATTTAAAAAAAATCGCCTTGTAAAATATCCAGTTGAGTACAAAACCTTGTGATACTTTACTGCACATCTGATACTTATAACAAGGACTAACTGCTTCTGATTATCCCAATACCTGAATATCCATACAGTATACATGTACTGGATTATGTGTGTACATAATCATCATGATTATTTTGAAGTCTGATTATCCAGATACCTGAATGTTTGTATGTGTGTGTTTGTATTTTAAAGTCTGATTATCCAGGTACTTGTGTGTCTGTGTGTGTGTGCTGGTAGTGTTTCAGCCAGTTTACACACACCTGACATGGGCTAGGAACTGTAATACACATTTTTATGAGTCTTCAAAGGCAGCTTCTTAGTGGGGCCAAGGAACACCCACTTTGGAAAGGTTGAGTGGGAGAGAGACTCAGGTTAGAGCTTGGACTCATTATTTTCTCCAACATTTTGGGCTACACAGAACCCATTTTTAGAAACATTAGAGAAAATAAAGAAGCTCTAACAAATGAGGAAGTGAAGAAGCATTGTGGTGTGGATGTGGATGTGATAGGAAGCATTAGGAGAAACACATTGAGGAGGTTCTCCTAGACCTATCGACAGTGGTGTTCCTCAGGGCTCTGTCCTATCACCAACTCTCTTTCTTTTATTCATCAATGACCTTCTAAGCTGTACATCTAACCCTATCCATTCATATGCTGATGATTCCACCCTTCACCTTTCCATTTGATTTCTGCAACGTCCATCTCAGCAGTTACTTCAGCAAACAAGGGATGAGGCTATGGCACACCTAATGTCTGACTTGGCTCATATCTCTGATTGGGGTAAAAATAATCTTGTTATTTTTAATGCATCAAAAACTCAGTTCTTACACTTATCAACCCGACAAAATCTTCCTCAGGATTACCCACTAATGTTTAATAATGTCCAGCTCAGTCCTGCATCATCCTTGAACATGCTAGGGGTTTCATTCTCTCGGGATTTGTCTTGGAAAGAACATATTACATCTCTTGTGATATCTGCTTCCAAGAGATTAGGTGTGCTGGGTCGACTCCGAACTTTCTTTACCCCTGCACAGATGTTGACCTTGTACACGGGTTTTATTCGCCCGTGTATGGAGTACAACTCTCATGTGTGGGGAGGCTCTCCACATGCAGTTCTCAATAGGGTGGAGTCAAAGGCTTTTCGTCTCATTAACTCTCCTCCTCTTACTGATTCCCTTCAACCTTTGTCTCTTCGCCGCGCTGTTGCTTCTTTATCTCTCTTCTATCGCTACTTCAATGGTCACTGTTCCTCTGAACTGTCTGCTTGCATCCCTCCACCTCTACGACGGGCACGTAGTACCCGTCTAGCAACAAACTCTCATCCCTTTTCTGTCCCACTCTCTAATGCAAGAGTTAACTGTTACTCCCAGTCCTTCATTTATGCAACTGGTCAACTCTGGAACTGTCTCCCTCTGTCTGTATTCCCTGCTTCCTATGATCTCCAGTCTTTCAAACGCAGTGTGTCCAGGCATCTTGAAATGAATGGTTCTTGAATTTGGCTCTCTTTTGTATTGTTTTTTACTTTTTCCTGGGAGGAACAGTATGCGGGCCCTGGCCTTTGGTTCCTTCTTCCTTGCATTAAAAAAAAAAAAAAAAATGTGGAGATGATGGAGGGTGAGATACTGATGAGGAGAGTGTATGAGAGTGAGGTGGGAGGGAGGAGAGGGAGGGGGAGGCCAAGGATGAGATGGAGGAGTGGAGTGGAGAGGTATATGAGAGAGAGGGGTGTGAGCTGGGAGCTGGTCATTGAAATGGTGGGGGACAGGGCAACACGGAGGTGAATTGTTTGTGGCCACCCATTATGGGATTATGGCGTCTGGCAATAGATAGATGGATAGATAGATAGAAGCTCTAACCTGTGTCCCTTCCACCCAATCTTTCCATTTGTCACAGTTGATTATCTGTGAACACCACTTTATGTCTCTGGGGAAGTGACCCACCCCCACCTGATGTTTTATGCTTTAGTGTAGGTGTGGTACGCATTTTGGAATTTAGGGTGAAAACTGCATGCGACAAATGTGCTGGAATAACCGTGTTTGTGAGTGAAAGATTCTGTTTGTCATCATGGGAACCTATAAAAAGTATAGTGCATGTGAGAACACATGAAAGGACATACTACTGCACCTGCTTAAATGCCTGTCATCAAGGTGGGATTGAAACCAGATTGGGATAGATACACACAGTACCAACCTGACTGCTGAAACTTCCCAGGTACTCCCTGGTCATGTATAGTATACGGTATTGGACAGTGCTTATATCATTGATTGGAGGAGAGAGAGAGAGAGAGAGAGAGAGAGAGAGAGAGAGAGAGAGAGAGGTCCTATCAGTCATCAGAGGAGAGAAAGAGAGAGAAACCGTAGAACTTGCCAGTATTTTAAGTGGTGTGGTACGATGGTTAAGACGTGATGCAAACCCGATAAGAGAATGTACGACATTTGACTCGTATGGAAGTGAAGCTTGGCCACTGAATGATTGGGACCTTTATAGAGTATGCTGTGTGGAAATATGATGCTTTCTGAACAGTCTGTGGTATAATCTGGCTGGCTGGCTGGCATTATTAACAGGGAAGTGTATGAGGACTTGGGAATGGAAAGAAGGGCATTAGAAGTGAGGTGTGGCAGTGCTGAGTGAATAAGGTGAAATATTTTGTGTTAATATGAACATATTTAAAGAATTCATATATGCTGGGTATCAGAGTAAGTCTTGGAGAGAGAGTGAGTGACAAGAAATTTGGAAAAAGGAATCCATATGCTTCTCTCGGATAGAGAAGAGGATAGTACATTTGTGAGGGAGAAGGAAGGGGAAGAGGATTGACTGATAAAATGAAGGTATTCTCAGATAGAGAAGAGGATAGTATAGTTGTGAGGAAGAAGGAAGGGGAAGAAGATTGACTGATAAAATGAAGGTATATATGGAAGAAGAAGTCCATAAGTTGTCTGTCTGATAGAGAAGTGGGCAGTGCATATGTGACTGAGATGGAAGGAGAAGAGGAATGACTGAGAGTGAGAGAAATATGTATGAGCAACGTATTCTAAATATGATTCGGTCGTGGCTGTTCATAGCAGAGAATAAATCACTCATGGCAGAGAGGTTGAGAACAGATAATATTAGCTGTGGATAATTTAGTGTTAATTGGGGAAAATTTAACAAAGTAGGGTATGGATAATATCAGATACAGTAAGTACTGTATGGATAATCTGAACTGAGTTTGGATAATCTTAGTTAAGTATAAATAATCCTGGTTAAGTATAGATAGGTGTTAGTATGGCTAGTCTGAGTTGAGTATGGATAATCCGAGTCCTGTGTGGATAATGGGAGTTTGGCTGTGTGGTGCGCTGATCTCTTGCGCTTCCCCCTACCCTGCTACTCTACACAGACTGCCTAGATTTAGAGTTTAGATTTAGATGATGCCGTGGCACAACTGGGCCTTGTGGCAGCATAAACACAGTAATGGGAGACTTGGCATGTAGGGAGTGTGCCTTGTGGTTGGCTCACAGGTTTTAACAATTTCACTATGATGGTCTTTTATCTTATATTCTTGCATTGTGGTTGTCTGTTGGGTTTTAATTAGTATAGTTTGGATTTAGATCAGTGTTAGCCTCGTTTTTTTTTTGTAACTGTGTCTTTCTTCTGTACATCCAGATGGTTTTATTCAGTTTGGGAGAATTATTAAAACTGGAATGTCAGCTATGCTTTTTAATTTCTCATAACTCTCATCAGCCCCTAGACTCCAGCGAATCTCTTCTAACCCCAGCATACTTGTGCAGCTGCAAGAATAAAATTATAAGACACTGAAAGGATTAGCCACTTCAGTGCAGTGCTGTCTTTCAAATTTTATTCTTGCTTCTTCTGGACAATTTTTCGTATGTTATTTTTCTCCCTCCGGACATTTTTTTCGGTTGAAGGAAAGTCCCTTGTACTGAATGGATTAGATGTGATCACCATACAGTGACATCTCGTTTATTTTATTCTTGCCGTTGTCAGATAAGTGTATTTAGCTGACAAGACTCCTCATTGTGATGAGATTAAGTTTTTGCAGTCGGTGCAACCAGAAATCTCTGGGTGTATTTTATTCTCTAATGTCATGTTTTCTGTACAGGGCTAACTTTTGAAAGGATCTATACATTGCTGACTTTACAAACTAGAGGCATAAGATACAGCAGTAATTAAATCCATCAGTGCTAGATATGAATAAAATTGCTGAATAAAACCATCTGTTGGTAATGTTATTAAAATGATGAAGTCAGCATAATCTGTATTATGATTTTTTTTTTTTTTTTTTAATAAGCCTGCTGCAGTTCTGACTTATAATGATCTCTGCAGTGCTGACTCTTGTAAATCTACCACCTTAGCAATCCCCTGCATGCCAGGTCTCCCTCTCTGCTCATGATATGCAGTGTTGGTCATGTGGGATGGAGGTTATAAATGCTTTTGTTCACTTCTCTTTGTCTTGCAGTGTAGTGAAGGTGTTGGTGGTGGTGATGGTGTTGAAGGTGGTGGTGGTGGTAGTGATTGCGGCCCTAATGTGTTGCCTGGTGATGTGTTGCGGAGGAGACTGCGCCCCCCCCACTCCCTCCACCACCCCCGCAGGGCCCCCAGACACTCCTATTTTGAAGGCTCGTCCCCAGATTCGTACCTTCTCACGGCCGTTTTGATCCACTCACTTAAGCACGGGTCAGGGCGGGCTTGTGCCGAGCCTCACTGTCATGTATGCTGTAGGGACGTCAGGAATCTACCCCAGTCATCTGCTGGAAAGTCAGTGCTCAGGGATAAGCAGGAGGAGCCCAAACCATACTCCAGAGATGACTGGGATGAGGAAGATCGAAGTGAAACCATCACAGATCTAACTTTTGTTCGGTCTGTTTCTGAGGAGTGTGGTTCTGAGGTGAAGATGGCTTCACACGGGAGAAATCCGGACATACAGATTGACCTGGATGATCAGCAAGGGTCCCCACTAAGCAGCCCAACTGGCTCGTTTCAGTTTGCCCAGATTAGTCCACTCCCCAGCCCCCACTCCTCCTCCATCACAATGAGTTCCACTCTTTCCTCCATGAACCCCATGTTGTCCTATACATCCTGTGGTGGCTCCGAGGCACCTTTGCTTGAGTCTGAAGTCTCGTCGTTTGACATCTCATCCCTCACTGATGTCACGATGTCTTCCAGTATGATGTCAATCTCTGCACAATCACTTCACCAGGGTGAGGAATGCTTGCTGATCTCCGACACCGCAACTGGGTCGGAGCTTTCGCTGTCTGCTGCCACGACGGACTGTAGCACCCTGGTTGGATCATATGCTTCAGACACGCTGCGCACCTACTCCTCGGAGACCATACCCTCCGATTCCTACCCCATGCCATCCGACTCCTTCACTTGCCACCCCGATAGCCCTGAACCAATAACTCTAGATGCGTACCAGTCACGAGCAAGTAGAGGAGATGCCATGTCCAGCTCGGTGCACTCCCTGCCCTCCCGGTTCACCCTAAAGGACCGCTCTGGCTCCCTCCGCCCTCTTCTCCTGTCCTCGGGGTCCCTGGTCCTCCTACCCCGTCGCCCCTCCCTGGCCTCCCTCCCCACAGTCTCCTCCGCATCCTCACAAGGACACTTTATGTGGGAAGAGGTAGGTCTGCTCTCTGCGCCCCCCTGCCTCATACCTGCCTGACCTAGAGCTGTTTATCCTCCACAGTAAGCCCTACAGTTAGCACATACTGTACATTGTAGATACTTTTTTGCTGTGGACACCTGTAGAAGTTATTTATGTGTAAGAAATAATCATGGCATGGTAAAACCATATACACATATACAGTAGTTTGTATTTCCAACTTACTCTGTGTTAAAGAGGCAGAGGAATGTAAAGCAGTTTCACAAGTTTTATCACACTGTCATAAAAGTAACCAAAAATAACTGCATAATTAGCACACATATTGTCTTCCCTAAACTGCTGCACTAATGAAAGTCCAAGTAAGGTTGTAATAAGCATAGTGGTTGCATCACATTAGTGCTAAAGTTATACACAGATAGCACAGTACATTACATAACTTTTCAGTAATAGTTATGGTAAGTTTGTAATTAGTGTGTAGATTGCATTTCTTAATTGCCATGCATTAAAAAAAAAAATTAGTTCATTTTTATTAGCTCAAGAGATTATAGCTCTCTACATCATTGCTGATGGTGGATGGCTGACAACCACTATCATAGCAGATATGTATTAGTTATACCCGTTGCCGCATTGGACACTGTTGTTTTATGCAGATTAATAACAGACTGTGCTCTTCAACTGAGAGTAATGCTGGCAGTAAAGGGTTCAAAACACTCTTTAATAGTTTTGGATACACAAAGGTATTATATTGCTAACACAGTGGAGTTTTGATCACTTAAAATCCCAGCAGTAAGGGAAGTAAAATATCTTGGTTAAACTCATTCAGCTGCTTTGCATGGATTGAAATATTTTATCCAGACTGATAGCATGTGGTTTTTATCTAGTTAATGGAACTACTAGCAGTTAAAGAGTTATAAGATGCTTTTTGACAGGAGAAATTGTTGTTTATTAAGAGCTTTGCACCACAAGGCATCATGTAGGAAGAGAAAGCCTCACTTGATTAGACCCTCTTCAGTTATGGACTCTAATTTGGATATAATTTTTTCCATTTGAACTGTGAAGTCAAGACAGATGCTTTTAGGTTCTGATATGTGCTAACAGGGGCTGTCTGTGTGCTGCCTTAGTATTGTTACCTCATCCAGGACAATAGTTCCATCGATGCATGACGACCTGAATTGCTTTTTGCCCTCTTTTGTGCTGATTTATAATGTTCTGTTCTCAGTAGTTAGTCTACATTTTATGGTCCTCCTTTGAGACTGGATCAGAAGAATACCACCAGCATATTCCCTTTGTCATAAAGTCATCTAAAGGGGTGGCTGTGAGAAAGTGGAAACCCATCTTCCAAAGTGTATTGCAGGCAGCCTTCTATCTCTTGTGATACAAGAAGTGAGGGCAGGGAAGATAGTACATTACATCTTATATCATTATGTCCTCAGTGTTATCAGAGATTTGTGTCTGAATTTGCCTAACAGATATAACTGTGGAAAATTGTGTTAGATTGATGGTACTTCGTGTTTTTTATGTTGTAGTGTGGGACAGAAGTTCACCTAATATTGTACATTCACCCCTTGTCCGTGCCACTTTCCTCCTCTGGCTAATATTCTTAAGCTGAGTGGGGCTTGGTATTTTCTGTACCTGTAGATGATGCTCTTTGATATGAGTCAGGGAGAAAGTGACAGATGTGCTGTAAGAGTGAAGGAAAGGCAGTGGAATATTAAGTCAGCCTTTGTCCCTGTGACCCTGTTTGATGGTGGTAGAGGTAGCTCTTTTTCCCGTCATTTAAAATCACCATCTTGTGTCGATAGGATTATTGTAACCTCAAGAGATTTTTGAATTGTCAGTGAAGGATTTCTGTTACCTTGTGTCAGTATTGTTAGTATTGTTTCAGAGCAACTTCATAATTGCTGTCTGGGTTCAGTGTTGCTTTCTTTTGCCCTCCCTTGCATCAGTTATTGTAATGGAAAAGTGTTCCCTGTTATGTAATCATCTACAGGTATCACCCAAAACTTCATCTTATCTTTTTTCCATCGCCATTACATGTGTTGTTTGTTTTGTGTTAGTTTGTATTATTTGAAATTCCGACATATTGTTACCGTATTGCACTTTTTTTTGCTTTCTCTTGCATTGTTATGATTATTAATGATTATGTTAATCTCTTTACATGAAATTTTGGCATGGTATTTCCTTGTTTGTTTGTTTGTTTTTTTGCCTTCCTTTGCAATACCATACTGTATTATTATTATTGTAACCTCTGCATGTTGACACTGCTGCACTTTTGTGATGGATCAACTTTAAATTCATCTGAAGTTACTGTTGTTGATATCATTGTTCTACTTTGCCCAAATATGTGGCATGCTTTTCCCATTGTGCCTTCCTTTTTGATGGTATGACTATTACTCTCTCTCTCTCTCTCTCTCTCTCTCTCTTT
>JAGKTI010003382.1:8836-25756 GCA_018397915.1 Birgus latro
TACCCATCTGGAATAAGGACAGAAGCATATCATCATCATCATCATCTTATCTTTTTTATTCTCCGCCTGTTGATAGGAGTACCCATCATCACCATCACCATCACCACTGCCATCATCATCAATATCTTAACCAACACCATCATCATCATCATCATCATCTTTGCTTTCTTATTCTCCACCTGTTTATAAGGAGTACCCATCATCACCATCACCATCATCATCATCAGTATCATAACCATCAACACCATCAACACCATCATCATCATCTTAGCCTCCTTATTCTCCACCTGTTTATAAGGATTACCCATCACCATCACCACCATCATCATCACCACCATTATCAGCATTACCATCATCATCAGTATCATAACCATCAACACCATCACCATCATTATCACCTCATCAACATCATCTTAGCAAAGCAAATGGGGAGTACAAACGCGGACCTATCAACACACTGCCAACCCACTCATCACTCAAGCCTTAAAAATTCCTGTTTCAACTGCACAGGCCATTGCTTGTGAGTCGAGGGTGTTTCCAATTACCACTATTTCCGGATCCTTACCCAACATCTGGCAGTAATTTACACAAGAGAGGGCACAGGTGAAGGGATGAGAGGGAGGATAAATAGACAGAGAGATAGAGACAGCATACAAGCACACCTGACACTAATACACGTTCCTGAGGTTTAGGTTGCAGTTCGAGAAGGAATGGACTGATAGACACATAGAAAAAAGATAGATAAATACAAACAGAGAGACAGATAGACAGACAGACAGGCAGACAGATAGATAGATAGACAGACAGACAGACAGAGCATACTAGCATACCTACCCATCCATCATCCAATCCTATGTCGCCCCACAGAGGAGTGTAGGAGCCCGGGGCTAGGCAAGTTGGTCCTGACATTTAAGATGAGAATGACCAGCCTCACTCATCCCTGAGTGGCATTATGTCAGCAATAAACCCCAACCACCCCTTGGATATAAACCTTCACCGGCTCAATCCGACTGGAGCGCCGTAATTATTCACTAAACCACCAGGCGCCAAAATTTGGTTATATGGTAACCACCCAGCATAGTAAATGGTTTCCTAGTGTACAGGAAACCACTGATAAATATTCATCTAGAATTAAGGCATCTGGCAAGACAGAAAGAGACTGACAGAAAGCAGAGACAGATAAATGGACAGACAGATGAACAGAGAGACAGATAGATATAGATAGACACTGTTACATATTATAAGGCTACATACAGAGCATACTACCTACCTGACACTGATACATATTCCTGGGGTTTGGATTGCAGTCCGAGAAGGGTACCAGCTTGCCAATGTTGCTAAAAATTGTTTTCTTGTCCACCTCAACGTGTGTGTGGACCTGACAGTAAATACCAATATCATTAGCCCTATCAGCATTATCATCAATCATCATTAATGTTATCAATATTATCATCACCATCACTGTCATGACTGGTTATCATCATCATCTACATCATTATCATCACTGTCATCATCATCATCACCACCATCACTGTCATCATCATTATCATCATCATCATCACCTACAATACCACCAACATCAACGCCAGTCATCATTACAGTCATCATCATTAACATCATCAGTCATCATCATCTACATCACCATCATCATCATCCAGACATTTCTTCATATCTAAGGACAAGGTGAGATACAGCCTACAGGAGGAAAACAAAATTAAATGTAAAAAACAAAGGAAGAATTGATTAGCAACATCCTTAGTGAAATGGGCTGCACACTCATCCACTCTCCATTCAAGCCACTGGAATCCTAATTCAAATAAACATAACATCATCATTAATTCATCAATCATCATCACAGCCTCTCTTTCTCACCTGAGGAGGCTGTAAGGTAGGTCCAGACAGCAGGGAGCGAGAAAATAAGAGAAACAATCAACAGCATGCCTAGTGAAGTGGGCCACATATTCACTCAATCACCATTCATGCTCCTGGAATCCTGACTCCTTACCCCTTCCTCTATGCCCTCAGGAGTGACGGCAATGTTGAGATAGATCTGCTCCAGGGTGCCGATGTACTCAATGGTGAGGGTAGTGAGGTTGATCACAGGGCGCATCATCCGCGACACAGACGTTGCCAGAAATAAACCAGGGTAGTGACCTCCATATTTCCTCTTGGGTATTAGCACTATCTCTGTGTACTTGTAGATCTGAAAACAAATACACAATCAAATCAAATCAAATCATCATCATCACCATCATCATCACCATCATCATCATCATCCAGACCTCCTTTCCCACCCTAGGGCAGGGCCAGGAGTAGCAACGTCCAGACAGCATAAGTTTGCCCAGTTCAAAGGGCCATGCTTCCATTCACTCATCACTCATGCCCAAGGAATCCTGGGTCCATCAGATAAGCCAAAAAAATTTCACCACGTTCTGTAGCAAATCAAACCAAATCAATTCAAATCAAATAATCTGACACCAATGTTACAAGAAATAGCCTAGGGTATGATCAATGCAACCTCTGTATACTGGTAGATGTGAAAATATATAAGAAATCAAGTCAAATCAAATCAATTCAAGTCTAAACAATTCCCATCCAATAATCATCAACACCAATGGTACCAGACATTCATCCATCCATCCATCATCCAATCCTGTGTCGTCTCACAGAGAAGCGTGGGAACCTGGGGCTAGGAAAGTTGGTCCTGACATTAAAGATGGGAGTGACCAGCCTCACTCATCCCTGAGTGGCATTACATGAGCAATAAACCCCAACCACCCCCTAGATATAAACCTTCACCAGCTCAATCCGACTGGAGCGCCGTAGTTACCCACTAAACCACCAGGCGCCAATAATTTGGTCATATGGTTACCACCCAGTGTAATATATGGTTTCTTGGTGTACATGAAACCATTTGGCTTGTCACTCAGTGTAGAGTCACCCACAGGCAGAAAGACAAGGAAAGAATGAAGGAAAGCACCCTGGATATTGTCCTCCACATCTTTCCTTGGTTACCAACACTATCTCACTGTACTGTACTTGAAAATCTGAAACACAGTACACAGAATAATCATCATCATTATCATAACCACCACCACCACCACCATCATTACCATCATCATAACCACCACCAACACCACCACTATAACCATCTTCACTGTTGTCATCATCATCACCATCATCATCCTTACCCCTATTTCCCATCCAAGGATGACATGAGGTATGACCCAAAATGCAAGGAAAGATAAATACAGCATAACAGAGACAGAACTAATCAACAGGACATCCAGTTAAGGGAGAAACACTTATTCACACACCACTCAGGCCAATGAAATTCTGACTCCACTTCCCTGACACTAAAAATCTTCCAATTACCTCTTTCTCAGCTAACTGTAAGATCTTCTCTAAATAGGCCACACACTCATTCACTCACCATTCAGACTCCTGGAATCCTGACTCCCCTCATAGATATCAATATATACTAATGCTCTCTCTCTCTCTCTCCCACCTCGTAGGGACTGTAAGGTCTGTGTGGTCTGTGATCTATGTAACTCTCTCTCTCTATCTCTGCAGCTAACCTCTCCATGTGCCTTCATTATCCTCAGCTTCTTGGACAAGGCTGGAGCTGCGTCCCTTGCAACATATCCAAACAGCGCCCCATCCACCACAACCTCCAGGCACTGTGTGTATGGCGCTGACGGTGTGGCACCAAGGGCAGTCACTCCTAGGCTGACTAACGCCTGCTTCAGCACCACTGGGTCTTGGGCATCCTTGCATGGTATGACACAGCTCTGAGTCAGGTGGTTCAGGAGACCACACGGTGCACCATCGGGAGTGTGCACGGGGCAGATGAATCCTGGATACAAAATACAATAATTTCTCAGTTAACACACTTCCACTAACACATTCTTCATTATAAATCTGATCATTAAAATCAACAATCTTCACGTAAGTTCATTACTGAGTGGTTATTACTGGCATCGGGTGACTGTGGTCTGTCTAGTCAAGCAGATCCATCAACCACAAGCAAGCAGATGTGCATATGTAACATTTGCCGGTAAGTCTTCGAACATCAGAAACTTCACAAATGGCGTCCCCGAAGGATCCGTTTTGTCCCCTACACTCTTTAACCTATACGTGCACGACATACCTGCATCCCACATACCACAGATACACATAGCTTCCTATGCAGATGACATAACACTTACATGAGCACACCAAAATGCCACACACATCCTCCAACCTTACCTCAACACAGTACATGAATGGTTCACCACAAACAGGCTCAAAACAGCTCCAGCCAAATATACAGTGACCCTTCTCACAAACTGGACAGCAGAACAGAGTCACATCCCACACCTCACCATAAACAACACTCCCCTATCACACACACATGCACCCAAAATCCTTGGTGTAACATACATCAATGTCATTTAAACAACACATCACAAACATCAAAAATAAATTAACACAAAGACTCAATGCCTTGAGGTCACTTCCCCATATAACATTTGGACACAACAAAGAAACCATCACCACAGTATATATACAAACAATATATATGTCCAGTGATGAATTATGCAAGCCATAACACTCTTCAGATCATACAGAACCAAGCCGTAAAAATAATCACAAGCTGCACAGCTACTACACCCACAGACCACCTACACCAAGAAACCAAAGTCCTCAAATTCAAGGATCACTTAGACATGAGAGGCATGCAAATTCTCGCTGCAGCCTCCACAAACCCACAACATCCACTACAGCAGCACATCCACACACACACCAAGGAACATCAAAACAACACCCAGCACACAATATCATACACAAACACTGTCATCTCTCCCTCTTCATCCGCCTCAGACCAGCTTCCAGAAGCATATCCATACTCAAATCACTCGCTGCTCCATTCAGTCAGTTAAAGACAACACACAGCTGCATGCAGGGCCTCCTGATATCCACCCTTCTGAATCCTATCTCCCTCGTGAGGACAGGGTCTACCTGGCCAGGCTGAGATGTGGGCATCATCCAGCCCTCTTAAGTTATCAGAAGAGGCTGAATGATTCTGTTGCTGACACCTGTCCAGGATGTAACGCAGCACCCCATACTATTGAGCATATTATGGAAGACTGCACTGCACACAATCACCTATGCCAACAACAAAACATACACTCCTTGAGAGCTCTGTGGGAAAGACTGGTGTCGGCCGTGGCCTTCCTTAGGGACTTGGGGCTGTTCGGCCCGACTGCCTAGGGAACAACTACTACTACTACCACAAGCAAGCAACCACCCCTGCAAGGCCATCCTGTGCAGTGAACTGATATTTCCTTGCAGCAGACAGCACTTCACCACAGCACGGAACAGGGAAGAGTGTGGAGATTATGTTCCTGAATGGATGCCACCTTTGCATTTCTCCAACCAGTTAACAGGGGCACCACAGCAGGCACCATATCACCCTGGTATTGAGTTATATGGTTAACACCCTGCAATGCAAATGGTTTCCTGGATTACAGGAAACCATTTGGCTTGTCATTCAATGTAGAGTCACCTGAAGAGGAGAGAAAGTAATAAAAGTGATAGGATGGAAGGAAAAAATAAGACAAGAGCAAGGTAAACACAGAAATAGAATGACAGGGGTGAAGGAAGAAGCAGGCAGCATTAAATCAAATGAACGAATGATGGTCCCCTCCATCTACCACCCCAAAAACATAATGAATCATACATACAGTCATCCTCGTTTAACTAGTGTCGGGTAACAGACACTTCTATCTATCTATTGCCAGATGCTTTAATCCAGTAAGGGGTGGCCACAAACAAATTGCCTCCATGTCACCCTGTCCAATGCCATTTCACTGCCCTGCTCCCAGCTCACACCTCCCTCTCTCATATACCTCTCCACTCCATCCTCCATCTCATCCTTGGCCTCCCCCTCCCTCTCCTCCCCTCCACCTCATTCACATACACTCTCCTCATCAGTCTCTCACTCTCCATCCCCTCCACATGGCCAAACCACCTCATTGTGTTTCTCCTAACGCTTCCTACCACAACCACATCCACACCACGACACTCCTTCACTTCCTTATTGGTCAGATTGTCTCTCCATGTGACTCCACATGCACCTCTCAAATAATTCATTTTCACTGCTCTCACTCTTGACTTCTGTCCCTCCAACAAGGTCCGAGCATCACTTCCATACATTAGAGTTGGTATCACAATAATGTCATGTAGTAACTTTTTCACTTCCATGCTCACTTCCCTGTTTCTTACCACTGCTTTCAAGGAACCAGCAACCTTTCTTCCTTGTTGTACCCTGACAGTAGGGTACTTTCCGTGGTAGGTGGTGGCAACCATCATCCACTCACTCGATGTAGTGCTGCCTACTTCTTCCTTAGCTTTTATCATTCTTTTTCTGTGCCTGCCCTCCTCTCTTCCTATTTCTCCCATCTTTCCTGTCACTTCTTTCTTTCCTTTACGGGTAGCTTTACATTGAGTGACAAGCTAAATGGTTTCCTGTAAGCCAAGAAACCATTTACAACGCTGGGTGGTAACCATATAACCAAACCATACGTGCTCCCTACGTGTCAACAAGTGGGTTGGTAGAGGGTTAGTGCCCCTCCCCGTAAAATAAATAACTCAAAGTCAAATGGCCACCCCTCACGGGAGTATGGTGTCTGGCAATAGATGGATAGACCCTTACAGAGTAAGCAACCTAACATTTGTTTCCTACTGGCCAATTTAGGGTGATGGTCACTTGCAGTCTCCTTTGTGTGTTTTAAGCAAATTACAGGGATGTTTAAATTAAAAAAAAAAAAACATGAAAAAGAAAAGAAAAGGAAAAGGTGCTAGGAAGCCTTCATAACTAACTATGACGAAGAGGTAAGTGGTATATGAGACCCCACGGAGCCTCTACTTTGACAATTTGCTTTCTATCTTAGAGTGCATACACAAAGAAAGCAGGTTGACTGCGCACTGGTTACCGGTGCCGACCCGTGCTGGTTACCTGTGCGAGTAGGTGGTCACAAAGGACACAGGTAACCAGCTCTGACCTGCGCAGACTTACCTTGTGACTTTGCCTAGTGACCATGACCATACCATGTGACCTTGACTAGTAATCTTGACCTTGCCTTGTGAATAGAATTCAGACTCGAATTTGAACTCCGTTTCGAACTCGAATTCAATTGCAAACGCTGTGCACTGTGGCTGCATCATTCACCCACTACGAAGTGCACGCATTGCCCACTTTTACACGTGTACACTATGCACAGTGGCTGCTGAACCTCGGCATCGCTCTTGCGCAATATTATCATTTGTTATTATTTATTAACAATGTTTATTATATTATTTGCTGGTATCTTGCAACAAGATCTTCATTCCATGCAGCCGTGGCTCAGTGGGTTACAGCGCTCCGCTCTGGCCGTTGGGTCGGAGGATCGAATCCACCCAAGGGTCATTGGTAGACATCAGGAAGGGCATCCGGTCATAAAATGCTACACGCTCCAATTCAAAAAGGCCGACGCATGCAAGCATGTTGCAGCCTTCAAAAAAACGTTTTCATTCACATTTAGGATGGGTGTAACAATGGTGGGAAAGATTGTTGATGAGACTGTTGTTGCATTGTGGGATGAACTGCAAGAGGAACACATGCCAGTACCAACAAAGGAGTCCGTCAAATTGATCGCTGAAGAGTTCTACAGCATCTGGAATTTTCCTGTTTAGGCTCAACTGATAGGAAACATGTTTGTATTCAGTGTCCCCAAAATTCAGGATCAATGTACTTTAACTGTAAGAAATTCTTTTCCATTGTCCCTCACGCTGTTGCAGATGCACACTACAAGTTCACAACTGCTGATGTTGGGGGCTATGGAAAGCAAAGTGATGATGGTACGTTTCAAGCCTCAGAAATGTACAGAGTTTTGACAGAGAAGCTAAAAATTCCTGAACCTTCTTTCCTACCAAGTACACAAGTCAAAGCTCTGTATGGATTTATGGGGGATGAGGCCTATCCACTTTTACCTTCCCTCCTAAAACCGTATGGTGGACGTAACTTGACCACTGAAGATAACACTTTCAACCAACGATTATCTAGGTGCAGGAAGACTGTTGAGTGCGCTTTTGGTATATTGTAAAGCAAATGCCGTTTACTGTCAAAGTGCATTTAAAACCAAAGTTAATTTCACTGATCACACTGTAAAGTGTATTTGTGTTTTGCATAACACTATTATAGACAAAGAGGGAGTTGAACAACATCTGACTGAGACTGCCATCTCAGCAAAACAATCATATGCATTAACCAGGAAGACCAGCCAATGAAGCTGAGAATATTGTGGAAATCTTTAAATCATTTTTATTGTATCATCCTTTAGTTTGCAAGGACTAAAAACACTGGATATCACTTCTCGTAGTACCCTGAGAATAAACCAGGTTTGGAATCTGTTTCGCTTGCTGTACCTTTGCGACTGAGCTAATCAAATTACTCTTGTAAGCATACTGAAGTTAACAGACCTATTAATAAAACTGCTCATCACTGTCAACTGTTTGTTTCACTAACATCTGTACTCCACTGCACTAATGTCAACAAAATAAATTTGTGATAAGGCTTCAACTATCAACCCACGTAAAAAGGACTACATTCACACAATAAAATAGTGTACTACTTTGCTTACCTTCACAATCTAATTCTTTGCTTATTACAGCCCACAGTTTATCAACCACATTTCTGTTTGCATGGGGCTTACTCCTTTTGCCTCACAATGGTGGTCACTCAAATACTTTGGTAATCAGGAGCTCAACGTCCATCTTGCTCTCCAGTCTGTACACGTCTACCTGCACGGGTTGAGCAGGCAAGCATGGTCCGACGAATCCGGAAAGCGGGTTGAAGCAGGCTGCCTGCTCCAACATGCTCGACCCCACTTCTATGCACACCTACACTTGTTTATATGGTTTTATTCTTGGCGCATGTCGGCGCCGGTAGCTTGCGCAGGTAAACCTGTTTTGTTTGTGCATGAACCCTTACACCTCACTTCAGTGCTGGAGCTGGGTGCCTTCATGTGGTGGTACTGATGTAACTGGGCAACTCAGTTATGGCGCAAAAGACAATGCATGGATAAAAGAAGACAATGGAGGAAACAGAGACGACAGTGGAGAGATAACAGAAGAGAATGGAGCAGAGACAGAAGAATTTATAGTTATGGCACAAAAGACAATGCATGGATAAAAGAACACAATGGAGGAAAGAGTGAAGACAGTGGAGAGATAACAGAAGAGACTGGAGCAGAGACAGAAGAAATATAAAGAGACAGAACACAAACAGAGGCAAGACAGAAGATAAATGGAGAAACAAAAAGAAATGGAGGAAAGGAAAAAAACAACAGAGAAGAAAGAAGATAAAGGAAGGATAACCTACAACAGAATCACTGACCACAAGCTTTCCCAGTTGAGGAAAGACAGAAGATAAAAGGAGAGACAAAAGACAACATAGAAAAGCAAGAAGACAACAGGGCACAGACAGAAGACAAAGAAAGAATAACAACTGATTGAAACACTGACCAAAAGCTTCCTCAATTCAAGAAAGACAAAACAGAGAGACAGAAGACAACAGAAAAAAAGAAAGAAGAAAATGGGGCAACACGGGAGAAAAAACAGAGGCATAAAAGAAGGAATGATGAAGCAAAGTGGACTAAGGATGAATACAAAGGGAAGAAGGAAGACAACAGAACAATAACCAAAGATAAAACCACTGACCCCATGCTTCGCCAGTCAATCTCCGAGGTTCAACTGCCTTCATGTCAAGGAAGAAAGCACCACGATGGATGGCCCGAAGATGGGAGAGATCTCGCATCCGATTCAGGTGGTCGAACATCACGGTTAAGCCTGGAACAGGTTGTCCACAAGATAAGAGTTTTGCTGTGAAATTTAAACATGGCTGTTGTATTTATTATCATCATCATTATTATTATTATGCTGATTTCATGTGTGTGGCATGTCGGGGAGAGCAGGTGGAGATTGTTAGGTGTGAGAGGGTTGAACTTGCAGGCGAGTCTCCTGAGTGTGTGGAGAAGTTTTGTTATTTGGGAGACATGTTATGTGCCAGAGGTAGGGCTGGAGTTAGCTTGGTTGCTGGGGTGAGAAGTGGTTGGAAGAAGTTCAGGGAGCTGTTGCCTCTCCTGACATTGAGAGGACTCTCCTTACGTGCTAAGGGGTCTTTGTATGCAGCATGTGTTAGGAGTGAGATGCTGTATGGCAGTGAGACCTGGGCAGTAAAGAAAGAGGATATTCACAGGTTTAAACATACAGAAATGACAATGATTAGGTGGATGTGCAGTGCATCCCTGTGTGCAAGGCCTGGGGGGGGCTGGGTTTACGATGGAAGAGTTGAGAGGTAGGATGGGACTGGAGTGTATTGGTGTTGTGATGAGGAGAGGTAGGCTGAGGTGGTTTGGACATGTGGAGAGGATGGGGGATGATAATTGGGTACAGAGGGTGAGAAGTGTTAATACTGGGGGAGGGGCTGGGAGGGGTAGACTGAGAAAGACAAGAGACGAGGTCATTAAGTGTGACTTAAGGATTAAGGGACTGAACAGGGAGGCTGCCAAAGATCGAGCAGCATGGACAGCTGCCATTATACGACCAAGGCCGATGCATGCAAGCATGTTGGAGCCTTCAAAAATGAAACGAACGACGAAACGATTATCATCATCATTTAACAATCCATCTATACCTCGACGCCTTAATCCCACAAAGGGTGGCCGCAAACAAAACGCCTCCAAGTTGCTTTGTCACCCACCATTTGACTGCCCTCCCCCCAACTCACTCCCCCCTCCCTCATATACCTCTCAACTCCATCCCTCCACCTCATCCTCGGTCTTCCCCTCCCTCTCCCTCCCTCCACTTCACCTACATACACCCTCTTAGTCAGTCTTTCATTCTCCTTTCTCTCCACATGTCCAAACTACCTCAGTGTATTTCTCTTAATTTTCTCAACCACATCCACATCCACCTCACAACGTTCCTTCACTTCATCATTCATCAACCTGTCCCTCCATGTCACTCTACATGCTCCTCTCAAGTAACTCATTTCCACTGCTCTCACTCTTGACTTGTTCCTCTCAAGCAAGGTCCATGCCTCGCTTCCATACGTCAGGGTAGGGATCACAATACTATTAAGCAGTGACTTCTTAACTTCCATACTCACCTCCCTACTTTCTCATCACTGCTTTCAGTGAATCAACAACCTTCCTTCCCTGCTGTACCCTTTCAAGCACTTCATCCCCAAAAGTTCCATCCTTACTCATCACACTACCCAAGTACTTGAATGCACTCACATTCTCCATATCCTCACCATCTAACCTCACTGTGCATTCATTCCTCTCAAACACCATAACTTTGCTCTTGTTTACATTAACTTTCAGATTCCTTTCCCTACATACTGTCCCAAATTCACCAAAACTTGCAACTCCCACTCAAACAACACTCCCATAAACAACACCCCTACCACACACACACACACACACACACACAAAATCCTTGGTGTAATATACATTAGTGTCATATAAACAACACATCACAAACATCAAAAATAAATTAACACCTAGACTCAATGCCTTGAGGTCACTTACCCATAAACATTTGGACACAACAAAGAAACCACCATCACAGTATACAAACAATATATACGTTCAGTGATGAATTATGCAAGCCCTGCTTGGGCTCCTAACCCCACTAAAACACACTATAACACTCTTCAGTCCATACAAAACACAAGGCCCTAAAAATAATCACAGGCTGCACAGGTACTACACCTACAAACCAACTACACCAAGAAACCAAAGTCCTCAAAGTCAAGGATCATCTAGACATGAGGCACCCAAATTCTCACTGCAGCCTCCACAAACCCACAACATCCACTACTCCACATGGCAGCACATCCGCACACACCAAGGAACATCAAAACAACACCCAGCACACGATATCATACACAAATACTGTCATCTCTTCCCCCCTGCCCGCCTCAGACCAGCTTCCAGAAGCATATTCATACTCAAATCACTCGCCGCTCCATTCAGTCACTTAAAGACAACACACAGCTGCATGCAGGGCCCACCTGGCCAGGCTGAGATGTGGGCATCATCCAGCCCTCTTAAGTTATCAGAAGAGGCTGGATGACTCCGTCGTTGACGCCTGCCCAGGATGTAACACAGCACCCCATACAATTAAGCACATCATGGAAGACTGCACACAATCACCTACGCCAACAACATGACATACACTCCTTGAGAGCTCTATGGGAAAGCCTGGTCTTGGCCATGGCCTTCCTTAGGGACTCAGGGCTGTTCGGCCAGACTGCCTAGGGAACAACTACTACTACTACTCCCATTCATCACTCAACAACAATGTATCATCAGCAAACAGCAACTCTGAAATCTTCCACATCTCACCCTCATTCATTAAAGCCACCCCCACATCCACTGCCCTACCTTGCACCTCCTTTACAACCCCATCCATGAATATATTAAATAGCCATGGAGACATCACACATCCCTGTTACAGTCCCACATTTAGATCAAAGAACTCACTCAGCTCACCATCCACTCGCATCGTAGCCCTAGCTCCTTCGTACATACTCTTCACAGCACTCAACAATTTCCCCTCCACTCCATATATTCTTAATACCTTCCACATACCTTGCCTATCTATTGTCATATTATTATTATTATTATTATTATTACAGTACTATTATTACTATTATTATCATTCATTTTTTTTCATCATCTAATCCAGTGTTGCGCCATGTGGAGTGTAGGAGAAAAGGTTTTATTCCCCCAAGCTAGACCTAGATAGATAACATTGCCCTGCGAGGGTTACAGGAGAGCGCTACCCCTCCCAGCTACCCGGGCGCAGCGCGAACTCTCAACCTCATGATCTCGAGCCACATGCTTTACCACTGAGCCACCCCATTATTATTAGTAGTATTGGCATCATCATCATTACCATCCAGACATCTTTCCCCACTTAAAGATGGGGTGAGATAAGGTCCAAATAGCAAGAAAAACCCTGGTGTAAAAAAAATATATAAATAAACATCATCATTGTTATCACTCTCACTGACTGACTAAGAGGGAGTATGTAAGTGAAGTGGAGGGAGGGAGAGGGATGGGGAGCTGAAGATGAGGTGAAGGGATGGAGTTGAGAGGTATATGAGGGAGAGGAGAGTGAGCTGGGGGGAGGGAGGTCAAATGGTGGGTGACAGAGTGATTTGGAGGCATTTTGTCTGTGGCCACCCTTTGCAGTATTAGGGCATCGGGCGATAGATACTGTATATATCGCAGACAGATAGATTATTATCACAATTATTCATCTCTTTTTCCACCTAAGTATAAGGTGAAGTAAGGTTCTTAGAGTAAGGAATAAAACACATAGAACAAAAATGAATACCTAAAAACCTGCCTAGCTATTTGGGCCACACATTCAGTGACATTATGCATCACAGATAACTTGGTTGTGTGTTCTCAAGTTACATTTCAAAATTTTCAGTAAAAAAAAAAAAAGTACAGGTACTTCTTCATTTACATGAGTATTGTGTTCCAGAAAAAGCTGTGTAATTTGAATTCCATGTCGTCATCCAGCCAATCCCTTATGTCGTCAACGTCCATATCCTTGCCTGTGTTTCATAGCCAATGGTGGAAATCATCCTTGTCAAATCCTTCAAAGTGTGTGCATAGCCTCACATCCCTGAAGGAGACCAGACCAACCACTTTCCGAGGCTTTGATGGAAACTTCCTTCCAAGCACGAGCCCAGCTGAACACCGCAGACCTGATGTTGTAATGCCGCAGATTCTCCAAGGTCCACTCCCCACATGTGTCAACCACTTCCTCATCCTCAAGCACCACCGTCACCTCGTCTAGGAACCTCTAACGGTATAGTCTCCTGGTTGCCACGATAACACCCTGGTCCTTGGTTGAATGAAAGCGGTCGTATTAGGTCGATGATGGTGCAGCAGGGGTGGGAAATCACCTTCCAGCCGCCTTTCCTGGTGGTATCGCCGTAGTCCTGTCCATACTGAGTCAGCTTGTCCCGTGATTTCTTGATGTCAGACAAAGTTGAGGTGGGCAAGTTAAACTCACGCAGAAAGTGTTAAGTTGGCCAGCCCGTGTCAACCATGCCCAACATCTCACGCTTCTTCTCCAGAGTCAAAATCCTCCTCTTGCATTTCTTGGGTGGTGGTGGGGCCATCATTACACACACACACACGGGAACACCACAGAGGAGAATTAAGGCCTGCAGAAGGAAGGGTGTCACCACAAATGCAACAATCGAAGCTGCCATGCAGAAGGAAGGGTGTCACCACAAATGCAACAATCGAAGCTGCCATTGTTTTACCTCAGCTAAGCACGTCCACACACAGAGAGACAAAGGCTGGAAATGAGGTGCGGTAGCTCTTGTGTACGGCATTGCCATGTCTCTACCTATGCTTGGCTATTAGCATGTAAGCAAAAAGCAGCACACTGACCTACAAGTGCAAGGATCCTTTCCGCTTGTTCAGACAAATGTCGCAATGTGGCAGAAACAATGGGTCCCCATACATCACGGGCCTAATGAGTGGCCGAGTAATGCGGACAGAGATGCAACTTTGACCATTCGGTCTGGGGGCCGATGGCTGTGCGTGGCCGGGAGTTTCCAACTAATACGGGCGGCCAGGGGTATTTCGATCAAAGGGTGGGGATCCATACAGCCATTCTCGCTCAGCTTGTGGGTTACGACTGTTTTCCTCGCATGCTGCCGGTATGTTTCTGGTGACTGGTGTGGCTGGGTGACTTCAACCATATGGTAGGGATCCATACAGACATTCTCACTCAGCTTGTGGGTTACAGTCTATTACCAGCATGTGGAAAGAGAGGCCGGTGCACCAGCCAATGGACTTTTTTGACTTTGTAGGCCAGCCTGGGTACCCAGGGGATTTCTACGATATGGTAGGGATCCATACAGCCATTCTCGCTCAGCTTGTGGGTTAGGGTTTATTACCCGTGCATGGACAGAGAGGCCCACGGAATGGACCCGGCTGCCAAAGCTGGAACTTTTATATCTGATTAGGGACAAATAAATCAGGATACAGTTATAATAGAGCCAAGGCCCAATGAACGGATATGCAGTAAGAAAATACTGTATACAGACCATCTGAATAATCGAGGGATTACTGTACTATAATTCCATATCCTTAATTACATATGAATTATGTACACACACTGTTCGGATAGAGAGGAGAGGCATAGGAAGCTCACATCAGAATAACTCGTCCCAATCCGTCACCTACTCTGACTCGTGTCCAGCTCTGCCTTCCTCTTCTTAAAGATGTGTAGTATGGTGGTCTGGGAGGATTTCTCCTGTTTTTCCCCCAACATCGCATTGTAGCATCGAACCTCTGCCAACACCTTATGGGAAACTGTAGAACTTCTCTGCACAATGGGGCCATTCTCCTCCAGCAGAGCAAGACCTGATCTTATGTTTTCAAACGCATCAGCAAGCACTTTTGCAGTCAATGAAAAGCCCCATGGTTCGAGCTTCATTTTTTCTTAAATCATATTAAGAAAAACATGTACTGTAAAAAAAAAGACAGAATCTTTACAACATGTTACTTCAAAATTGAGTAATTCAACCCCTACGCACTGGAATTATTTTGGTGCGGCCGCTCTCACTACGGGCATATTTCCTAAAATAGCCTGTTTTCAAACCTGCATATCTAGGAAAGCATAGCAGTCAGGGAAACAAATTAATGACCCTATTACTAACCAATTCTTCTTCTTGTGAATGACAGCATCCCCAGGTCTGCAGGTGGTCGCATCGATACGTAAGGATGTGAAGCTGACTAACTTTGGCGCTTGAAACAGGATGTATTCGCGCGTGTGTGCACTGCCCCGACTTTCGCTTTGCTCTCAATGTGATAAATTCTCCACTACTAGATAAACTAGACACAATGGCGGCCAAGGCATACCCTATGGCACTATCACTGACCCCTCTCCTAGTATCCTTGAAAAAAGGCTTGGCAGGAGTGGATGAGGCATGGGGTCTGCTTGAGTCAGAACAGAATCAGGCAAGTTTCATATCATTCTACACCTGGCAAAGTCATAAAGATGACTGAGGTATGCTTGTGCGAGGTGGCAGGTGTCTCTCCCTACCCCCCTTTGGTGCCGAGATCAAATGGCAGGAATACCTTAGCGGCTCCTCCCATCACCCGGCGGTCCCCATCCACCCATTTTGCCACGGAATATGCCACTTCCCGGCGCGTAGGGGTTAAACTCATGTAAAACGAGAGGTACCTGTACTTCTCAACTAACATAATTAATTGGTTCCTGCTGCTCTTATGTACTGTACGCTGAATTTTTACATAAGGCCACCAGATCAAACACATGTGCCATATAGGGTTAAACTCGTATAAATCGAGAGGTACCTGGACTTCTCAACCTGCATAATTAACTGGTTCCTGCTGCTCTTATATAAGTTGAATTTCTACATAAGGCCACCAGATCAAAAACATGTGCCATATCACTCTCTTCTCTGTCCACTCTCTTAATGATGTCCACTTTTGTTTCCATCATTACAGTGAGTCATTTTTAGCTGTTGCTCTCACCACCACCACCAACACTATTATTTGGTTTCTAAGACATGCCGCCGAGGGTCAAAATAACAAAAAACACAACTGTGAGCCTCCTGGTACAACAATACCCACATGTGTACTGGCAAAACAAACTGAGGGGCTGGAAGTGCACAAGTGCCACCTGGTGCCTGGCTAATGAGGTAGGACTTGGCACGCATTTTAAATACAGTAGGTAGGATACAGTACATATTTTTATATTTTTATCTCTGAAATTAGTTTTTATGTATCTCCGAATTTACGTAACTTCAATTTACATAGGTAGAGGAGTACC
>JAGKTI010003382.1:35676-58034 GCA_018397915.1 Birgus latro
TCATAAATTTAAAGATATATGATAAAAATGGTTCAAAACATGGGACGGTACGAGCTCGACTCATTCCTGAAAAGATACAATTAGGTAAGAACACACACACACACGTGTATGCCCAGCAACACCTCTTGCGTGCTCACGCATCAACAATCAGCCTGGATCTCATCCATCCCTGATGAATGCACCGCTAGGTATGTTGACAGACAGATACACAAGCAGACAGAGTGATACTCTCCATCACCATCCACTCCTTGCCTCCTCCATATTCTTCAGCTGTACTTGAAACTTAATGCCAATCAACAAATTAATTAACAGGTCTGCTGGGCCACGAATGATTTGGGATGGGCAGCAACAACAACAACAATCTTAGTCAGCCTCTCACTCTTCATCCTCTCCACATGACTAAGCCATCTCAGTGTATCTCCCCTTGTGTTAAACCCAATAACTGTTAATATGCAGTGGAGTCCAATACTCACCCTCTGTCACCATCCAGTCCTTGCCTTCTTTCTTATTCTTCAGCAGCACTTGGTACTTAATGCCAATCAACAAATTCATCAGTTTCTCCTTGAAGTACAGGAGGTAAGTGTGTCCGCCCAGCGCCGCCTCCTGCATGCTCAACATATCAACACTCTCGGCCTGGACCTCGCCCCCAACAAATGAATACAGTTTACGAGCCATCAAACATAGGCAGTCAAACTTCTCACTGTCTGACTTGAGGTGGATGAACACATGGTTGCTGTGGAGAGGAAAAAATCAAAGCTTTGGGGTACTGTCATATCCACATTTCTTAATACAATTACCATAATGTATTCATTTAACCTAAAACTGCCATCTCTTCATACTAAATACTGAGTTGTAGCAATTATTAACACTAGAATGGGATGCTAGTCACAAAGAAGTCTCTTCTGTCTTCCTTTCCTTCCTTCTTTCCTCTTCCTTTTGCCTGTGGGTGACTCTACACTGAGTGACAAGCCAAATGATTTCCTGTACACCAGGAAACCATTTACTACACTGGGTGGTAACCATATAACCAAATTATGGCACCTGGTGATTTAGTGGGTAATTAAGGTGCACCAATCGGATTGAGCCGGTGAAGGTTTATATCCAAGGGGTGGCTGGGGTTTACTGCTCATGTAATGCCACTCAGGGATAAGTGAGGCTGGTAACTCTCATCTTAAATGTCAGGACGAACTTGCCTAGGCCCGGGCTCCTATGCTCCTCATGGGGTAACACAGGATTCCTTGCATAAAAAAAAAAAAAAAAAAAGTTGGGATGAAATTCTTTGTACTGATGCTAGGGCTGCGATGTACCATTCCTACTATGTGTCGTACTTCAACTTGCCTCTCCATGTAGACGTGGTAAAACACTTCTGCATCTGGGCTCCTGTTTGGATATTTCCGTCTGTATTCTCTTGCTGATGCTTCAGCATTGCCATTGCAGAACCCATAGATAAAATCATATCTGCATACTCCACGTTTGTAAACGTGAATGGCATTGTAGCGAAATGTGGGTGAAACCGTCCCTGTAATAAATAGGCCTACAGCACTCGCTAGCACTTGGCGGGAACTGAGCTCTATCATTGGTATGGCATCTTTGCCATGTTTACACCTTCAATAGTAGATTTGTTACTTCAAAGTGACATACTTTTCTATGTAGAACAATTACTTACCTGATGACTAATAAAAGAATAGTTTCATTCAGAATGAGAACAACGCGTAAAATTTAAAAGAAAATTGAGTAACTTGGCAACGCAGCAAGACCGCCACCAGCCTGGCCGCCTCGCATTCACATCTGTCAGATTTGAAAATTTCCGCACTTGTAAATCATTACATTAAACATCTATACATATAGAGGATTTTATGCTTAGAATTGCATAAGCTTGCATTTCCTAGAGTTTCCGGAGAAACTCGTGAATCACCCTGTATAACCAAACCATACGTGCTCCCTACGTGTCAGCAAGTGGGTTGGTGGAGGGTTAGTGCCCCTCCCCGCAAAATAAATAACTCAAAGTCAAATGGACACCCCTTATGGGATTATGGTGTGTGGCAATAGAGAGATAAATAGACTCATATTATGAATATGAATACATACTAAAGGGCAATTTACTACTTCCAGCACCAAGAGCCCCCTCACATAACCCTCCTCACCCCATATCCCTTTGCCCACACTGATATCATGGAAATGGTTGAACAAGATCCACTGTGACAAGGGGAAATATTGGGAGAGAGAAATTCAAGCTCTAACCTGTATCTCTCTCTCTCTCCCACTCAACATTTCTGTACCAACGGGCATCAAGGTGGGGCACTCAGAAAAGCCCCCATGTGTACTTCCCCAAATGCTTTAAATACATCCACATCACCACCACAATGCTCTTCACTTCCACATTTGTCTGTCTGTCTCTCTCTCCATGCATCTCAACTTGCTCCACTAGAGGTAAATTCTCGTTCCACTACAGGTGAATTTCCCAGCCAAAAAACAAAACAAAAATAAAAAACATTTACCTGAGAAAGCAGAGAGAAGGTGATCCTAGGCCAACATCTTTCTCACTGTGCTTCTACATTACTAGCATCATCTTAGAGCTTTGATATGTTGTTACAATTTAGCATTCAAGATGGAGCAATGGCAATTTAAGGCCAAGTCTGGGTAAAACAAGTATAGATAGATAACAAAACGACTTACCTAAGAAGGTAATCACACACTTCTGTATCCGTGTACCATTCTGGCAAGATATCTGACAATCTGTGACGAAAAGACTTCCCAATGTACTCTTTGCACATCTCTTGGGTGTAAAGTTTCTCTTTCTGCAGGTTTCTCATCATAGTCTTGACTTGCCTGTAAGTAAAAAGGAAAAGGAGTGAGGTGTGGAATTGCTGCATGGATAAAGAGGAATACATGGAGGTGGTATTGACAAAAATGCACATGGCTCAGTGAGAAAGAAAGAGTGGGAGAGTGATACAGAAGGTATTGTTGGTAGAGGAGCTTATGTATTATGGAAGAGTGGAACAGTATACTGACGAAAGTATGACAAAAAGTGAAAGAGTAAGGAAGGTGTGTAGTACTGAGGAAAACAGTGGAACAGCAGACTTTAGAAAGAGGAAGAGAAGTGTCTGAGAATGGTGAGAAAGGTATGTGAAACTGATATAGAGGGTAGTGCTGGTATACAGACTGACCTTGCGTGGTGTGGAAGAAGATAGTGGAACACTGATGAAAGAGTGGGAAGAAGAAAAGTGTTTGAAAGAGGAAGGTATGTGAGAATAAGGTTGACTGGAGGATCATGTGTCACAGCCATCCCTTTTCTGGGGGTTCCCAGGAGGAAGCAAGGCATCAGAGATGATGAGGAAGAAAAATAAATAGGAAAATTAAAAATAAATTTGTATTGTATATGAATAATTTCATAATTCTTGCAACTGCAAAGGTGTAAACATGTTATGAGTGCTTGTGAATTCCTTTGAAAAAACTGGCAATTTTGTGAAACAAAACACTAGATTATTATTACAGTATTATTGTTACTGCTCCACTCACTCAATGTTGTGTTGCCTTATGGTCTCTACACTGAGCGACAAGCCAAATGGTTTTGTGTTCCCAGGAAACCATTACAGTACTATGATGGGTGGTAACCATATAACAGGGGTTTTTGGCTGGGTTTACAGTCCCCCAGATTCCCCTATCTAATATCACTAAATCATGGCAGATGTTTTGGAGAGCCTCGGAGGGCCCAATATTGTACCTGCCTAGGGACCCAACCAAATGGGCAGATTTACATGGCCATGTGCAATGTGTGGGTATGAATGAGGAGATCATGAAGGTGGATGTAATGAATGTGTTCAAGAGTGTGAGATATGCTGTGACGGCATTGTGTGAAACAAAGATGAAAGGGTGTGAAGTGGAGGAGTGGGAGAGTGTAAAATGTGTAAGGTCGGGCATGAATGGGCAAGGAGGATGCAAGGAGGAGTTGCTTTGTTGATTAATGAAGTGTGGAAGAGTGGAATGACAGACTACAAATATGTCAACTTGAGATGTATGTATGCCAAGTTAAAGTTTGAGAAGGTGAAAGTGGCAGTGATGACAGGATTACGACAGAGAAAGATGGTTTTTGGGATGAGGTGGATCAAGCAGTAGGAGAAATGTCCAGGAGTTATAAAGTGTTTGTAATGCACGACATGAATGGTAGTAGGCACTGGTCCTGTGAATGATATAATGGGTAATAACAGAGTACCACGAAAGAATGATAATGGGAAGTGACTGAAGGACATGTGTCAGGAAAGGAGGTTGTGCATTTTTAATTCTTATTTCAAATAAGAAGGTGCACATAAATATACATGGTATAGAGAGAATGGAGATCATGTTGAAAGGAGCCTGATTGATTACGTGCTTGTAGAGAAATCAATGCTGGGAAGTGTTGTTTATACGAGGGCAGTGAGACGACGATGTGGAGGTCTGTCAGATCATATGACTGTGGTATGCAAGATCAAGCTGAGAGGAATGAGGTGGACCAAGAGAGAGAGAGAGTAGCTGTCAGGGAGTGAGACTGAAAGTTGAGAACATCTGCATCAAAGAAATGGCAGCTGAATACAGGGCCAAAGTAGGGAAGGAGCTAGAATCAGTGAATTGGAACGAAATGGATCTGGACAGCTTGTGGAATGGAAACAGGGATTGCTTAGTTCAGTCTGTTAAAGCAGTGTGTTGTGTGGTGAAAGTAACAACAAAGAAGAAATGTATGGTATGTTGGGATGGTAAGGTTAAGAGAGCAGTGGAGGAAAAGAGGAAGAAGTGGCTAGAGCAGATACAGGACAAGGGATCACTTGAAATAAGAACTGAATATATTGAGAGCAAGAAGCACATAGACTAGTGAAAAGGAAAAAGGAGGAGGTAAATGATGATCTTGGAATAAAAATGGATGCAAATTACTCTGAAAATAGGAAGTTATTCTGGAAAGAGGTTTGGAAATATAGAAGTGAGAGCAGGAAGAAATGTGAAAGTGCGAATGTAGATTATTAACCTATGGGGATGAAGTAAGGAGCAGATGGAAAAAATATTGTGAAAGTCTGATGAATGGGAATGGAGAGAGCACAGCCACTGTAAAACATGACTGGTTTTGGGGGTGCACAGAGAAGGAATGCAGAAAAAGAAACCATGACAACAGTAAGCGGCTGAAAAAAGGGAAAGCAGATGGGATGATGAGTTGTATGCAGAGATGATTAACTGCAGTGGAGAGAATGGAATGAAGTGCTCGTTAGAGATACAGTAAAACCTTGATATAACGGACTTCAATAGACCGGAATTCGCTTTTATCGGACTCGAGGAGCTACCGGACTAAACTCCTATATATCGGAAAAAGTCCGATAAAGCCAGAAGGAGTCCGGACTGCCTGACCACTTCAGCTATGTTCACCACAATAAGACAAGTATAAGACATGTTTTTCAGTGCACAGTACAGTATTATTATACCATTTGATTAATGTAGAGAAGGTATAACACAGTACAATACTGCAATGGTGGTGAAAACCACTGATGCAATCCGGACTAACGTCTGATATATCGGAAAAAGTCCGGATTAGCAGGGGTAAGTCTGGATGTCGCTTTTATCGGAATTTCGCATTTTTCGGAATGGCTTGGGCCCCAATTAGTCCGTTATAGTGAGGTCTTACTGTATGTAAGAAGGCATGGACAAGTGAAACTGTGCCAGTAGAGTGGAAAATGGCTGTGACTCTACCCCCTGTACAAAAATAATGATAAGCAAAGTGAGTGCAAGAATTATCATGGCATAAGTCCATTGAGTGTTATGGGGAGGGCATATAGAAGAATTATTATAGAGAAAGTAAAAGAGATATCAGAAGTCATACTGAGTGACAGAGGATGTGTGGATCAAATATTTGCAGTGATAGAGATGGTGAAGAAGGCTTGTGAAAAGGACTATAAAGTGTTTATTGCATTTATGGATCTGGAAAAAGCATACAACAAAGTAGATGGAGAAGGATTGTGGAAAGATTTGTGCATGTATGGTGTAGATGGTACGCTGCTAGGTTCTGTCAAGAGTTTTTATGATGGTAGCAAGGCATGTGTAAGGGTAAATGGGCATCTAAGTGAATGGTTCACAATGAATGTGGGCATGAATCAAGGTTGTGTGATGTCCCCATGCTTGTTCAATACGTATATGGATGGGGTGATGAGAGAAGTAAAAACACGAGTAATGGAGTGAGGGATGGTGTTGGTAATGAATGGTGATGGATGGAATACCTCAAATTTGTTGTATGCTGATGATGCAATGCTGCTTGCAAATACCGGGTAAGAACTTGGTAGACTAGTGCAGAGTTCTGTCAATGTCTGTGAGCATCGTGCATTAAGAGTAAATGTAGAAAAGGGTAAAGTGATGGTTACTGAGAGAGAAGGTGACTCCCAGTGTGATGTTACAGTGAATGGAGAGAGACTGGAATTGGTGAGAGTTCAAATAGCTGGGTACAGTGATAGAAAAGAAAGGAAAATGTGCAAAAGAAGTGGAAAGTAGAGTGACACAAGGAAGGAAGGCAGTTGGTGCAATGAAGGCCTTGATAAGAAACAGAGGCTGAGTGTTGAAACTGCTCGAGGCTTACATGAAGGAGTGTTAGTGCCAACCTTAACTTACTGATGAGACAATGATGTGGCATGAAAATGAAGAGTCAAGAGTAAGAGCACTGGAAATGGTACTGCTGAGGAATGTATGTGGAGTACAGAGAGTGGATAGGATATGGAATAATGATTCATGGAAGATGTGGAGTAAGAAAGTCTGTGCATACCAGAATGGAAGAGAGTGTACTGAGATGGTTTGGTCATGTGGAGAGAATGGATGACAACAGAGTGGTGAAAAAGGTATATCTGAGCAAATCTGAAGGTGGGAGGAGATGAAGTAGGCCAAGAAGAAAGTGGAGGGATATGGTAAATGAGTATGAGGAAGAGAGATATGGAAGCTGGTGAGGCTAAGGGACTGACAAGAGATTGAGCTGGCTGGATGAATTTTGTGTGGAGAGGTGCAAAACCAGGGATTTGGCCTCCTTTTAAACGTGACAGCGTTTGGACTGGCTCCATCAGGAAAGTATATATGAAGTTACAGAATGTGGTAAAATTTTTCTGGCCTATCTGATGGAGACAGATAGGGCCTGAATGATTGGGGAATGGAAACATGGCCCACTGAACTGGACAAACTTTGGCTGTCTGGACACTGCTACTCCTCACCATGCCCTAGGGTGGGAAAGGAAGTCAGGATGATGATAATGATGATGATGGTTAACACTCCATCATAATGACCATCATCATCCCAACCTCTTTTTCTCACTCAATGATGGGGTGAGGTAGGGTACAGAAAACATCATTATACCTTTTATAAGGGCTCCAACATTCTTGCATCACCACACTGCTCGATCTCTGACAGCCTCCCCATTCAGTCCCTTCGCCCTGAGGTCACACAATATGATCTCGTCCCAGGTCTTTTTCAGTCAGACTTTTGCAACCCAACCCTCAACATTCACATCTCTCACTTTCCACACCAAACTGTCATTCTTCATCCTCTCAACATGACCAAACCAACTTAATCTAGCCTCCTCATCACAACAATACATTCCAGTCCCATCCTTCCTCTCAACTCTTCAGTCATAATCCAAGCCCCCCCAGGCCTTGCATTCATGAATGCACTACACATTCATCTAATCAAAGGAGACCTAATCAACAGCAAAAAGGGCCACAAACTCATTCACTCACCATTCTAGCCCCAGAACCCCAAATTACTTAAAGAAGTATACATCATCTCCCCTCTTCTGATACTACAGGGAAGTACTAATGAACAGCATGCCTACTGAAAAGGGCCAAAAAGTCATTCACTCATCAATAAATTCTTCTGGAATCCTGACTCCACCTCTCGGTATACACATCCTCAAAATGAGGGGTCCCCAGTCCAAAGGGGGTAAAGTTCCAAAACTAATTTTTCCACAAATCGCTCCCACAGTTTGGCGACCTTATTTTCACTTGTAACTCAGCTATCACTAATGACAGAGCAATGATTTATTAACACAACATAGATCCCAATGTGTTTTAGTGAATTATGAAAAAAATTTGGTCAACGTCCATGATCTTTTTTTTTTCTTTTTTTTTTATCTACCCCAGCTATTCAGGTGCCAACTTAGGGAGCGACTTGCGGCACTCTATTTTATACAAAGATACTTATATCCATCCATCATCCATCTCTATAAAAAAAATGTATATACAGTAGGCGCGGAAAGTGTTGACGCCATCTTAAAAAAAGAAAACATTCTTGTGGTTAGCAAGGAGAAACAAATAAATTAACACTCACCATTGAATTTAGTATTTACTGGCATTCCCCTTCACCTTTATTATCTTCTTAAGGCGTCTGGGGAGACTGATGGCGTAGTTTTGCAGAACAGACGGACTAAAACTGCTCCATAGCTGCTTGACTGCAGCCTCAAGTTTAGGCAAAGATGATGTGTCCATATTACGCAGCTGCCGCTTCATGTGCGCCCATAAATTCTCAATGGGATTGATATCTGGGCTGTTTCCGGGCCAATCTCGAATAAAGGGAACCTCACAGTCTGTTAGCCACTGTTTCACTGACTTTGCAACATGTGCAGGGGCAGAATCTTGCATAAATACTCTTGCCTTGGTTTTATCAAAAGAGTCACTTAAAACATCACATAAGAGCTCCAAATAATTGTTCTGGTTCACTTTTTCATTTGCAGGTAGAATTACCAACCTACCAACACCATAATATGTAAAGCAGCCCCAAGCCATGAGTGAGGCTGGGTATTTAACAAACTTGGAAGTGTACTTAGGATCCAGGGGGTCGCTGCCAGGTTTGCGGTACACTCGTGATGAAGGGGTACCAGTGACAGTAAATGTTGACTCATCACTCCAAAGCACAGTTTTCCATTGCTCCTCACTCCAGGCAAGATATTTCTTACAAAAATTTACTCTCTTTTTCTTCTGAAGTGCAGTTAGCAGTGGTTTTTTACGAGCACAAAAACTCCTGTAGCCCAGATCGTCATGCAACAGCTGCTGCACACTTCTGACAGACACATCTGCCAGCAACTGTGGGTTCTTTTCTTTTAAATCCCGTGCTGTTAGCCTTGGATCCTTGCTAACTTGCCTTGAGATCAGCTGACGGGTCCTAAAGGTTGTCTTACGAGGTCTCACAGGCTTGGGAAGTGGAGTGGGAGGAATGGCCACCGCACTGTCCTTGAACCGCTTCACCAGTCTCTGCACTGTCCTCAGTCTAACACCATCTGATTTGCAATAAATGGAGTTTGTGGCTAGCTTTGTATAAAGTAATCACTTCCACACGTTTGTCCTTGCTTGTGGTTACTTTAGGCATGATGAGAATGTGGTAGGTAACCAAATAACTGTGTTATTTGAGTCAAAACATGCCCTCGTGGTGCATCACACACAGAGACAATCCTCCTCCTGTGGCTGCCCAAACATTACTGAGCCTGCTCCTGTGGTGCCAAACCTATCAAGCAGGGTTGCCAGCTCCCGTTGAAAAAGCGTCAGCTCATTTCGCATCACAGGGGAGGGTAGTATTGACCCTACTTCACTTAACGCGAAAAAGAATGACGTCGGCAAAAAATGTCAATACTTTCCGTGCCTACTGTACAATGATGATTAGATAGATACACAGAAAGATATAAAGGTAAATAGATGGCCAGAAATAGGCAGATAGACAGATTTTGATGAAAGACTGATAGGTAAAGGATAGATAATGGTAGATAGGCAGACATAATAGATGGGTAGATGATTATTAGACAGCTACATAGACAGGACAGATAGACGAGTAGATAGATAACTAAACGACAGGTAGGTAGATTGACAGCTGAAAAGATATGATAGGTAAATGGATAGATAGATAGTGAGATGATAGAAACAAAAGACATCTCTGTAACTCTCCACCCCAAAGGATTGACCAGTCACAACGCAGGGCCTGCTTGCTGTCTCTATTCTCACTGGCGCACGCTGAAATACGTGGAAGGTAACAGATGAGCTCATGTTTACATTCCACAAAACCCCCTTTAGACATAGCCAGGATGTGAAAAGTTGTTATGGGGAAATAAGGCTGGAAATACACTTTGTTTTCAAAGGCTTAACTTTGTAGTGCCATAAGGGGAGTATCTCCACCAACCCGACTCAGAGGAAGGGTGAAAATAGTGCTATCCGTCAAAATCCAGAAATCGGGGGATTGGTGCAAAGCCCCCTCTGGATTGGCGACCCCTCATAGACTCAGTACCTCTCTATATCATCATTATCATCATCATCTAAATCTCTTTTCCCACCCAAGGATGGAGTGAGGCAGGGTCCAGGGAGTGTGCACACACACACACACACACACACATACACACACACACACACACAATGGCATACGACTCTAACCAAAATTCTGTTAAACTGAATGGGTCACACATTCATTTCCTCACCATTCGAGCTCCTGGAATCCTAACTTACTCTGAAAGATACATGTCATTCTCTCGTCCCCTGATGAGGCTTTTGTAGATCTGGTAGTCGCTGTAGTTCATGAGGGCTTTCAGGCACATGATAAGAGGCACAAAAAACATCTCACGCTTCAGCTGAAACTCCAACTTTGCCTCTCCTATGTTTAAGTAGTGGAGAACGTTGATTTCTGTCGACTGGAAATATATAAAGATCAATACAGACAGTGAAGGAGCATTGTGGTGCTGTGGAGGAGTGGCGGAAGTAGGAGAGTAACCCTGGCCTGTTTGGCCAAGCAGACCCATCAACCTCAGGCCGTCCCTGAGGACACCTCACCACAGCAAGCCGCAGAGAAGAGTGTGGAGAGCTGGTTCCTGGATGGATGCCGCATTAGCATCTTTCCATTCATTAAACAGAGGCATCATAGTAGGTTCCACATCACCCAGTTATCTGGTTATATGCTTACCACCCAGCACTGTAAATGGTCTCCTGAGTTACAGGAAACCATTAGGCTTGCCACTCAATGAAAAATCACCAAAGGAAGAGACAGGAAGCACTACAAAAGTGAGTGGATGATGGTTGCCACCACCAACCACCTGGCATTGATATGAATGTGTTTGAAAACATTAGAAGAAATAATATGAGATGGCTTGGCCATTTTTTGTGGCACATGGGACCATACATCATCCATTCACTCCATGCAGTAAGTTTTCTCTCTCTCTCTCTCCACTGAGAGACATGCCAAATGGTTTCCTGAAACCCAGAAACTATTTACTATGCTGGGTGGTATGCCTGGTGGTCTAGAGAATTGCAGCACTCCAACTAGCTGAGGCCTGTGTGGGTTTACATCTTACAGATGGTAGGGGGCTACTGTTCATAAAATGCCACTTAGAGGCCAAGTAGGCTGGTGACCCTTGCCATATATGTCAAGAGTGAATAGCCTAGCCCCTGGTCCTGATGGGGTAGAAAGATGATTGGATGACAGACAGGCAGACAAACAGACAGACAGACAAACTGATACACAAAAAGACAAAAACTTATGATATCCTTTTCGTTTTCATTTTTGAAGGCTCCAACATGCTTGCATGCGTCGGCCTTGGTTACCTAATGGCAGCTCTCTATGCTGCTCAATCTATGGCAGCCTCCCTGTTCAGTCCCTTAACCCTGAAGTCACACTTAATTACCTCGTCCCACGTCTTTCTCAGTCTACCCCTCGCAACCCCACCCCCAATATTAACACTTCTCACCTTCCGCACCCAATTATCATCCTCCATCCTCTCAATATGCCCAAACCATCTCAGTCTACCTCTCCTCATCACAACACCAATACGCTCCAGTCTCATCCTACCTCTCAACTCTTCTATTGTAAACCCAGCCCCCCCCCAGGCCTTGCACGCAGGGATGCACTGCACATCCACCTAATCATTGTCATTTCTGTACATTTGAGCCTGCAGATATCCTCTTCCTATACTGCCCAGGTCTCACTACCAAACAGCATCACACTCCTAACACATGCTGCATACAAAGACCACTTAGCACATAGAAAGAGTCCTCTCAATGTCAGGAGTGGCAACAGCTCCGTGAACTTCTTCCAACCACTTCTCACCTTAGCCACTGAGCTCCAGCCCCACCTCCAGCACATAACAGGTCTCCCAAATAACAAAGCTCTTCCACACACTCGAGACTCACCAGCAAGTTCAATCCTTTCACGTCTGACAATCTCCACCTGCTCTCCCTGACACGCTGCACACATAAAATCAGCATTATCTCGCAGTCTACCTCTAATACCACTACACCTCTTGTACACCCGTTTATCACAAACACTGCACAAGTTGGATTTACTTCCAACACCTTTGTGGCAAATTGCACATGGCCACTCTCCCTCTTCATTCACTGTACCGCCACCAACCCTAGATATCATCACTTTTGTTTTATCTACATTTACCCTTAAGCCCTTGTGCCCCATACCATCTCTCCACTTCCTAAATCTTTCCTCCACCTCCTCTTCATTCTCTGCAAGCAACACCAAATCAGCAGACAACATCTCCCACGGAAGTCCGTTTCTGAAGTCATGTAAGAGGGCTTCAAGTACCTTGATAAACAACAAGGGACTCAAAACTGACCCCTGATGCACACCGACATTCACGGAAAACTCATCACTCAAACCTCCATTCACTCTTACCTGGGTGCGAGCACCCACAAACATGGCCATATCCACCCTAACCAGCCACTCCTCCAACCCCAGCTTTCTCATTGCCCACTTCACCACCTCTCTAGTGACTCTGTCAAAGGCCTTCTCCAAATCAACAAAAACAAAGTACAGTTCCCTTTTCTTTCCCATATATTTTTCCTGAAGCTGTCGAACAATGAATATTGCATCAGTGGTCCCCCTGTCTGTCACAAACCCAAACTGCATCTCATCAATATTCACCCTTTCTCTAATCATACCTCCTAAAACTCTCTCCAGTACCTTCATTATCTGATCTAAAAGCTTTATTACTCTATAGTTTCCTCTTTCCAGGGCATAACCCTTCCATTTGCACACATTTACAATTACACTCTTCAGCCAATCATCTGGGACAACACATTCATATATAATCATATTTATCAGGTCAGTGACTAACCTTACTCCTATATCTCCTGAGGCCTTCAACATTTCAGCAGTCAACCCAGACACACCTGCTGCCTTCCCCACCTGCATCCCTATCCCAGTCAAACTCCTCATTCAACAGCCAGCTATAATGCTCTCTCCATGCAACTTTAATATCCCCACTGTTCACCACTACCCATCCTTCATCATTCTTCACACACTGCTCACCTATAATATCTTGATTATCTCTCTTCACCTGATCTGCCACCTTAAATATCATATTTTTCTTTCCCTCATGATTAGGTTATCAAGTAAAAGTCTCTGTGACTCAGACTTCGCCCTCTATACCTCTCTTTTAGCCCTACGCTTGGCAGCCAAGTATTCCTTCTTGTTACCACCCTTCTTCCATTCCCGGAAAAGCCTACTTTTCTCCTTAACTGCGGCTTCTATACACTCATCCCACCACCAAGTTACTTTATGTCTTGGTGGGCCTCTTGTCCAACTGCATACTGCATCAGTAACTCTCAAGAGATTGTTCTTAAGGGCCCTGTACTGTTCATAAACGCCTCTGTCTACGACTCCATGTTCAGCCACCACTCTCCTCATCTCACTATAGAAAGCATCCCTTACTGCTTGGTTTTCCAGCTTCCAAATTTTCCTCCTAGGTACACGTCTTATTTTTCATCGCTCGTTCTTTAACCCGCTGAGTCCCACTGACGTACAATGCACATCACTACTGTACTTTTTTCCGCGGACAGACCCACCGACGTGCATCGTACGTCACTCAATTGCAAGGCCTGTCGTGTGCAAATTTTTCAACATTCGCAGGTGATTTTGGTAGGCATATGTAGGAGACCTTCCTCTACCTGCTGTCAAGCAGGGATACTGCCTGGCCCCACCTAACCCCCCTCCCCCCAACACTCAGCAATTCACCTGTTAGCAGTAACCTGGCCAGTAAAGATATGTTGCCCCACAGTCTCTCCAATGACGAAATTCACAGTGAAAGTGATTCCTGAGGTGGAGGACAAAGAAACAAAGAAGCTAGAGGGAGAAACAAACAGAAGTGATGAGGTGGTAATGTCATAAAGGAAGGTGCCATATGCTGGGGTTTTGGGTGAATGAACAATGCTTTTATCGCCTATATTTTTGTGTGAAAACCAATATAGATATAGACTTGTACTACACATAAATTCGTACCAAATAAATAAATAAATACGTAATTTAAAGTGGCTTGAATTAGTTAACCCTTCCATAGTTCGTTTTCTCTAGCCAGGTACCCTAAGAAAGAAGGAAAACGTAAGGCTGACTGATACCTGTACCAACATTTATAACCTCAGAAGGGTGATTTCTCTATGAATTTTCGATGTTTCTCACCAAAAATGGAGGTTTGAGCAAAAAAAGAAAATCAGTGGTTCTGAGGGTGTGTTGGGTAAAAAATCAGTCAGGACTGGAAGGTTAAGCACCATGTCACAAATCAACAGTTTGTGCTGCTGCACACACTCCTTGCTTCCTATAACCTTAACATCCCTCACTAACCTCCTATCAACCTTCCTGACCAGAAAATAATCTATCTGACTGCTATTTCCCCCAGACTTGTACATAATCAACCTACTCTCTCTTTTCCTAAAATGTGCATTACACACAATCATGTTCATTGCCTCCCCAAATTCGAGTATTCTTTCCCCTTCCACATTTCTTATACTATATGCACATCCTCCATGTACTCCCTCATAACCTTGAGCTGCTTCACCTACATGACCACTTAGTCCCCTCCCAAAACCACTACCTCATCATCCCCCATACCACCCACTACATGTATTAAGTCATCCCAAAATCTATCCTTCTCTACCTCATCCATGCCTGCATGTGGAGCATATGCCAATATAATTGCAATCATCATTCCACCGAACAAAATTTTCACTTCCAATATCCTATCGCTTACTCTCATAACATTCATAATAAATTCCACCCACTTCTCCACAACCAACACACCCGCACCCCCATATCCGTCTGTCCCCTCCTGCCAAAACAACTTATAGTGGCAATCCTTCCCAACAATCCTTCTGGCTGATCCACCCCTGTACCAGACTTCCTGCAAACATGCCATATCCACCCACCTCCTACTGAATGCCTCAACGACTTCCCCTGCTCTTCCCCTCAAACTTCCTACATTCCATGAACCCACTCTCATCCCCCTGAGCAATTTAATGTCCTCAGGCTTGCTTTGAAGCTTATTCTTGTATTTAATCATAGTCAGTGATATTATAGGAAGGTAAACATACCACAGTCCCCACCCACTGCAGAGGCCCAGGTCCAGGCAATGGATCTGGGACCCCTAGCCCACCAGCTTACCAGTGGCTGTGGTAGTGGCCTCGGTGCACCCTGCCAGGACAGCTGCAGGGACACCCTCCAAGCGCTGCTTGGCACTGCAACTGCCCTGCCATTATGCACCCACTGATAGGGCAGCCTCCTGGGTTGCTACTCCCAGGTTTGGACCCCTCTCTATTGGGCAGAAACAGCAGCCTGGGAACTGCAATGCCCTGTACCCTCTAGCACAGGTTCGAGCCCCATCTCACCCTGCACCCATGATCAATGTCGGCGGAACCCATGTCACGCCTCCCCCCAAAAGCCCACCACTAGGTAGCGGAAGCAAAGTTTTCTGGCCACATACCCTTGCTGGTGTCAACCCCTGTAATGTAGTGGGATACGTTGTGTGATATGTAAAGTGCAAGTGGTGTAGTGCATAAGATAGTTAGAGGAAATGTTTGGGAGAGTATGCTGGTCTACTCTCCATGTTACTGTCACACTGAAAAGGTCAGCAAAGGAGGATGGTTGGGTAGCTAGTGAAACAGGAGCTCCAGCTCTCCCTATCACCAGCATTCCCATTCCCCTCGGGAGTACCACCCTGTTTGGCCCGTGCTACAGCCTCCTCCTGCATATGATATTCTACTTCTTTTATGTATCCATTACTTCTGCCTCAGTCTGTACTGTCACCATAGTTACCTGGTCATCCCGTACACAGCGCATCATCACACCCTTGTCAGAAAACGCATCATTCCTCTTTTTCCATGACTCTCGAACCATTGCCACGGGGTAGTTGCGACGGTTGGCCATCAGCAATCTACAGGCAGGAAGGAATGTATTAATGTGATTTTGGTAGAAAGTCTTGGCCATCAGCCATCTATGGACAGGATGAAATGTATTAATTTGATTTTGGCAGAAAAAGTCTTGGCCATCAGCAATTTATGGATGGGAAGGAATGTATTAATTTGATTTTGGCAGAAAAAGTCTTGGCCATCAGCAATCTATGGAAGGGAAGGAATGTACTGATTTGATTTTGGCAGAAAAAGTCGGCCATCAGCAATCTACAGATGAGAAGGAAAGTATTGATTTGATTTTGGTAGAAAAAGTCTATCACAAAGCTGACATGATGAAAATACAAACTGACTATACATAGAAAAAAAAAAACTGATTATAATAAAAATGGTCTAATTAAGGGATACCTTCTTAAATATCACAGGCTTTTCTACCACGAGGGAAAACTGATTCACTGCACACACTGGTCCAGCAGGGACAGTTGCCTGCCTGCAGTTGATGGGTCCACTCATCCAGACAGACTAGTTCCTCATCAACAATGTACAGATGCTGGAGCGGGATGCCTTCATGTGGTGGCAGCAATATAACTGAGCAAATCTGTTGTCTGGTTATACATATATCCCTCACCTCCCATTCCATCCCCTAAAAGGTGGCTGGTGGACTGCAGGGGAGCTTCAACCTGTACTCTACGAGGTTTCCATCCCACTGACCATGAAGTCACAACAACAACAATCATTCTTTTTCCTTCTCTCTTTCCCTACCTACCTCACTCCATTCCTTTATCATCTCCCTCTCACCCTTCCCATCCAACTTACATTCTTTCTTCTCTCACTTCCTTCCTCCTTTCCCTACCTACCTCCCACTTCTCTCTTTCCTTTCCTTTCCAACCTACCTACCTACCTTCCTCATTTTTCCCTTCCCACCTCCCTCCCTCCCTCTCTCTATTCCCATTCTATGCACCTCCCTCCTTCCCTCTCTCCCTTCCTACTTACCTCCCTCCCTCCTTCCTAGTACATACCTGAGGATTCTGCCAGCTCCATTAATAATGAAGTAACCACCCGTCTCGTTGACTAATTCCCCATGTTCCATCAGCTGCTTGCCGTTCATCCCATGCAGGTTGCAATGCTTTGACTGCAATTGAAAAGCCATATTTAGGATGATGACTATAGTTCTTTCACCTTAACCAGGCCCAGATTTCCATCCTTTTGCTGTTTACTACAAAGAGTTCAATGGCAGAATAAGACCACACTCTCACCACTCACCATTCAAATCCCTGGAATCCTGATGTCACCCTATAGGATACATACATACAAAGAATACTTACTCCAACAGCAATAAGGAAATCACCACCAGGGATGGGGCCAAATACGTATTTGTATTTGTACAGTACTTGCAAATGCAGTAAAATCAATATTTGCATTTGTAACTGTATTTGAAAATGTTACAAGCTGCATACTTGTATCTGTACTTGTATTTGATCCTATGATTTGCCATATTTGCTTTAAATACAGTCAAGTAAAATAATCATGTATTTGTATTTGTACTTGCAAATACAATAAAATCAGTATTTGTATTTGTTGTTATATCTGCCTCCTGACAAATTGTGTATTTGTATCTGTATTAGTATATGGTCTCTTGTACTTGCCCCCATCCCAGCTTACATCCCATCATACATCCACACCACAACAACAGAGAAATAGACAGATAAACAAACAGACAGACAGAGACAGATACAGAGAGATGCTCACTCTATGTACTCTAACAACAATGGGGAAGTCACGAAGTGACTGTCTCAAAGATAAATAAAGGCAGAGATAAATGGACACACAAACATGGAGATAAATACACAGACATCTTACTTACTCTAACAATAACATGGAAGTCACCAAGTGCATGTCAAAAAGGTGGTTGGTGAGTAAGTAGATAGGCAAAATATCTAAAAGGTAGGTAGGCAGACACCCAAACAGATACACAGACAGACAGACAGTGCACTTACTCTAACAACAATAGGGAAATCACCAAGAAAGTCTAAAAGATGAGCCTTCCAATTTATCATACATCCACTCCACAGCAACAGCCAGATCGACAGACAGCAGATAGAAAGGCAGATAAAAGGTGACAGACAACAGACATAAGACAGACAAATAAACAGAGACAGACAGACAGATAAACAGACACCATACTTACTCTAACAATAGGGAAGTCACCAAGTGTTTGTCAAAAAGAAGGCAGGTGGGCAGACTCAACAGAGAGATACAGTATACTCTCAATTATCCGTCACTGCAATATCCAGCCCAACGCAATATCAGGCACTGATGGCTCAGCTCTATTAAAGCAATATCCAGCGAAATTATGCAACATCCGGCACTGAAACAGGATGTAACCAGCAGTTCTATGCAATATCCAGTGGCGCAGTGTACCAACCTACTCGTAAACAGTAGCAAACCGGTGCTGAATTACTGTAATTCATTATTACTTTATTGTATTTTATGCTTAATTTTCATCTTTTACTCATGGGAAAGTTTTTAGGATAGAGGGCTGAGATGGCTAATAACGCAATATCCGGCTCTGCACCGAACACTAAGCCGATGGCAGGGGTACTATGCAATACCTGGAATGGGGCTTGGCTGAATTATGCCGGATAATTAAGAGTCCACTGTATATAAAAAGATACACCCATAGACAGACAGGTTTTGACACATAGGAAGAAAGATACTCTAGATACTTACTCGAACAACAATAGGCAAGTCACCAAGGGACTGTCTAAAAGATGAGCCTTCCAACCCATCGTATGTCCACTCCACAACAACACTGACAGGGGCCGCATATGTGCTGCCCCTCTCCACACACTCCTTCGGGTACACATTGTAGTCCGATGTCTCTCCTGCACCAACTGGAACTCTTGGGTTGCCAATTTTCACGTCCTGAGTGATATTGGTGTATTGTTATATCATCATCATCATCACTATTACTTTCAATATCATCATCATCATCACTATTACTTTCAATATCATCATCATCATCACTATTACTTTCAATATCATCATCATCATTGCAATCATTATCTTCATCATTGATGAAATCATTATCATCTTTAATATTCCAGTCTCTATCATCATCATTATTATTATTATAATTATCATCACCATTTCCACATCTTTCACCATCATTATCACTGTCATCATTATTACAGCTTGGACATCATCATCATAAACAACAAGAATATAAACATTATCATCATTCCAACCTCTATTTCACACCTTAGGATGGGGCGAGGCGGCAGTCAGACGGCAAGGAAAAAGAACCCTTGCTTGTCTCTCTCTCTCACTGCACACACACACACACACACACACACTTATATCTTCATTACCATCATCATATGCAAAAAACAAAAACAAAATGCACAACAAAAGTCTGCCAAAATATAGTGAAAAACCACAGAGAACATACCCTGAGAAAGAGTGAAATTCTGCGTCCACTCAGTAGGGCAAACTCGACGGGTGGCAGAGTAGCGGTGACAGCGTGAATACCGTCCTCCAGGAAGAAGTTGAAGGAGTCAACGTGTGGCGCTCCGAGGGCTTGAATGGCCTGGAAAAATACATGTCTGAGAGGTACATAATGATGGAATTAAGTTGTTCTTGTCATCATCATCATCATCACAGAGTAAGAGTGATCTACGAAGTATGGTGGATAATAATCAACCCTGAATAATCATCACTATCACCATTATCACCACCTACCACCACCGTCATCCCATGTTATTTTCCTGGATTACTAAAGCTAGTGGGCATTTTTATAAACTCACCTCTGAAAGCTATAAATGAGGATTTAGAATGCCTAAATATTCCACCATATATCGGTAGCAGGCCATACCTAGGGTGGAAGGCCGGAGTGAGAAGGGTGAGAGGCCAGAGTGACTAGGGCCGGTAAAAGTACCTAGAGTGACTTGAAATCAAGGAGTCAAGGAACTTTAGTACAACCAGGCAGTGGAACCACCAAAGTAAATCGGTGCCACCACGTGAAGGCATCTCTCTTCAGCGCCACCTCTGAATGTAAACATAACACTTACCTCATTTTGCTTCGTGCTTCTCCCGAAGTTTGGATCTTTTAAATGCCTCAGAGATAACTCAATATTGTTCTTGCCCATATTTTACACTTATACAGGTCCAGGTGAGTTTAAATGCTTTCTTGTAGGTATATAAAAAGCCACGGTGGGATCAAGTGGTTATATCAACACGCGTGGAGCCATACTGCTGGTGTTGTCAGCTGATGTTGTTGTCAATGGTTATAGTGTAGAAGACGAACCTATTTACAGAAAACGAGTTTGGGGACACTACGTTAAATCTTTCACCCTCTTATGTTTTATTCATCCTAGCTCATCACAGCCTCCTAGATTGTTTGGGTATGTACTGAATGATTAATAAAGAATATAACTAACTCAAATCCAGAATAATCTCTTTGGATCGAATGTTTTTTTGTTTTTTAATGAGATTTTATTCAGCCTTCATCAAGTTCTTATCAATACTTTTTAGATAAAATCGCCTTGTGCATATGAAAAAGACATCACCGTGTATCTATATCTATCAATTTATCTATTTCTATCTATCTATCTCCCTGTCTGTCTGTCAACACTATTTTTTTTTTTTTACTATGGGTAAAATTGCCATCTCTTCACTATGGGCTATCACACCATGGGGGAGGAGGGGCTATGGGCTATCACACCATGGGGGAGGGGGGCTATAGGCTATCACACCATGGGGGGAGAGGAGTTATTGGCTATCACACCATGGGGGGAGGGGAGTTATGGGCTATCACCATAGGGGGCTATGGGCTATCACACCATGGGGGACTATGGGCTATCACACCATGGGGGACTATGGGCTATCACACCATGGGGGGCTATAGGCTATCACATCATCATCGTCATCATCATCATCCCGGTCTCATTCCCACCTAAGGATGGGGTGAAGTTGGGCCCAGAGAGCAAGACAAACCAGAGATGAGAGAACTAATCAACAGTATGGCAAATTAACTGGGCCACACACTCATCTACTCACCATTCAAGCCCCTGGAATCCTCCCTATAATATAAGAGTTTTTTGTACACACCCAATTGTGTCTTTTACCCCGTGGATATTGTTATGAGGACACACTAATAATAATAATAATAATAATAATAATGAGAGAGTAATATACGTTTGCTCACGAAATCCTTGAGAGAGAGAGAGAGAGAGAGAGAGAGAGAGAGAGAGAGAGAGAGTAATATCACGAGTTGTTCAAACCAGTGCAACATGGCAAGTTATTATTATTATTATTATTATTATTATTATTATTATTATCATTATCTTACAGGATTGGTAGGAGAAAGCATCACAAGCATTCTGTAACAAGTGAAAGGGAATTAGAGGCGAAACTTATGAACATTCTTACAATCCTTGTCGTAACTATGGTCGGCTATCTGTCTACCTATACCAATCTAGTCTATTTTTAAGGAGGGGCAAGGAAGGAGAGATGATGATGATGATGGTGGTGATGATGACGAGGAAGACAATGATGATGATGATGATTACATTATTATTATTATGCGACTATCGTTTTCTGCTTATCTTGACCGAGATTTTCATACTATTGCAGCTTCTTTCTCGTAGCTCGGTATCTTTACAACACTTAATATTTCAATCAATCAAAATCTATCTTACAATATGCAATAGGTGATAAATATATGGGAGAAAATCAACACTTGGATCTTGCGGCTGGCAGTAGTGTTAAGTGAAAGTTTCTTGCTTTTCTCCTTTTCCCGTATTCAAGAAGCCTCAATAGCAGTGCCTCCTATAAACTCCAAGGCGGTTCGTTTTTATCATCAATAATTTAATTTTGTCCTATTTTTCACTCAGATATTCATTCTAGTTTGCCTGAAAATTGTTTGGTACTGTATGAGTGAAAATGGAGGTATAAAATTGATGCTATATAATACTGAATGTCCAAGAAGGTCTATGAATGGGTCCTCCTCAGTTGCTAGAGTTGCCCAAGATTGCATTGGTGACTGATTGAATTGGATTTTTTAAGTATTTAGTAATCCTAAAATGGTTAGAAGAAATTTTAATATCGCCAAAATAACGCAAATATATGAAAATGCCTTGTTAAACTAATGCATCTTTGTTGCTAGGAAAATTGCGCTATGGTGTTAAGTTCCAAGGATACTTATAAAAATGGTCA
>JAGKTI010003383.1:0-16924 GCA_018397915.1 Birgus latro
TGGTGGTGATGGAGGGTGAGTATTGGTGGTGATGGAGGGTGAATGTTGGTAGTGATGGAGTGTGGGTGGTGGTGGTGCTGGGGTTTGAGTCGTGATTATGAAAGAGGGTGAGCGTTGGTAGAGATGAAATATGAGTGTTGATGGTGATAGAGGATGAGTGATGGTGGTGACGGAGTTGTTGATAGTTATTTGGAGTCAAGCTGAATGACGCACGATGATTCCCAAAGGCTTATACAAATCCTCAGATGAGTGTGAGTCTGTGTGAGGGATGGAGTGGGAGGTGTTAGCGAATGAGGGCACACTTCACAACGAGCGACTCAGTCGGCTGGTCGATATGGCACTGGTCTCGCGCTCCGGGGATATCCTAGAGTGAATTCGCCTCCCAGTGAGGTTGTGGGATGGACGTTTACAAGCTAACGTCTGACCACAACAATTAAATAACCAGAGCATGTTCAGTATCATATACCACTGTCTGACAATGCATTCTGTTTCTCCGTCTGTTTTCCATCTTTCTTATCCCCCTCCTATCCTTCTGTGACCACTTTTACTGTTCACACCGGGCTGTTCAGTCGTCCTTTTGTTATCAACCTTCAGGTAAACAGATATGCTCCACACCATAAGAACCACAGTCAGTGCTAGTGTGAGGCTGGGTGTGGACTTATGAGTGGAGGTGAAAATGAGTGTGAAAAATTGTGACCAAGAGCGTTACAGTGTGTAAGAGAAAATTTCGGTAAGAAGGATGAGAATGAGGCTGATCATCAACCTAGCTGTAAGTTTGCTTTTGGGCGTCAGTGTAAAGCTGGATGTTGATGTGGGACTGGGAGTTAGTCTGGGGCTGGATGTCAGTTTGGGACTGATTATCACTGTGAAACTCGGTGTCAATGTGGGGCTGTATGTCAGTGTGGAGTTGGATGTCAGTGTGGGACTGGGTGTCAGTGTGGGGCTGTATGTTAGTGTGGCGTTGGATATCAGAGTGGATTCCTTATGGGTGAGCAGACAATGATATAAGTTGTAAGTTGGACAAGACAGTATACATGACAAGTCCAGTAGACGCCCACGGAAAAAAATACCTCATACATACGTTATCTATCTTTAGTCAGTTATACAATGAACTGAGAAGAATTTCTTTACTCGCAGGTCGATGTTACAGTTTAACTTTCACCTTCATGTTGATAAACAGACCTACCCATTGAGTGTAAATCCATAAATATAAATTAAAACTGGCTGCCCACTCACAAGCAAACACTATAAACTGTTGACGTAGTGAGCGGGGTAAATAGGACTTTATCCAACCCCTGTAGTATGATGCGTTTCCCCTAAGCTTTATAGAAATACTCGGGAATAGCACTAGCATGTTAAGCATATCATCCTCAGTATGATAGAGCTACTTGTTTAAAAAAGCAACATAATCACTCATATGATAAATCAAGTTGTTTATTAATAATAGTGGACTTTCTGTTTTATTGCACTTATGCTTCGTAACGCCTCTGCGTGAGGTAGTCCCCGCCTACCAAGTGATCAGTGGTAATTTACTGCAATGAATATTCATCATGGGCCTGATGGCCCTGGGGTTAGAGCGCCGGAGTTGGTTAAGGCGGTTATACAAACTAGCGTGGGTTCTGTCCCAAACCATTGACTGGAGGTTTTTCGATTATGTTAATCCACAAAGAAAAATGGACTAGTCATCTACTCTGAAGTGATCTGGACTGTGGTAGCCTAGCCATGGACCCAACGTCTTAAAGGTGGTACGGTACCGTAAAGTTAACTGTTCCAGTTACTAGTGTTACCTTTTATGACAAAAGAGCAGTAATAGACCTATCTGTCAATTTGTTACCAGACAGCTTAATCCGATAAGTGGTGGCACAGACAAATCGCTTCCACGTCGCTTTGTCCTCTGCCATTTGGCTGTCCTCCCTCCAACTCACACTGCTTCCCTCATATATCTCTCCACTCCATCTGTCCCACTCATCCATGGTCTCCCCCTCCTCCTCCATCTCACTCGTACACTATTCTGGTCATCTCTTATTCTCCACCCTCTCCTCATGGCCAAGCTGTCTTAAAATAGTAAATGATGTGATGTATATCCATATATGTCGTCTTGCCAAATTCATGATGATATTCCATTGAAAGTCACCAAATTTTATTTCTGTTTTCTCATAAATCCGCTATCAGCAACTTGCCATTAACGTCAAATCTTTAATTGTATTTCTGTAATTAAATGATTAGGGAATAACCGAGTACAAAATCTGGTTTTCATTTTAAAGAGGTGCCTTCAAAGGACATTTTAAAGCTGCAAGTAGATGGAATCCGTCGATACAAATAAATATTTTTTTCTTGTGGCATTTTCTTACAAAATTCATTACAAGGAAGATAATTAATTGAAGGAAACCTCAAGCTTTTCCAAAGTTGAAATATGCAATTCGATTGTAACTGAGGATTTTATAACTACGCCAAGGTAAGGACGGAAGAATGTCCAGAGTGCAGCCAAAGGGTATGGATATCTTGGTTAGCCTATGTAACATCAGTTCTGGTTTATTTAATGCTAACGAATTTTCTTTTGAATAGGACCAAGATTAGAGCCGATAGATGATAGGGTTAGATAACAAAAAAAAGAAAAAGAAAAATGAGAACCATGATTTGGCCAAACTTATGATTCTGACGTCATTTTTTTTTTTTTTTTTTTGCGTGTTCGACTCAGGGCAAAAGCTTCATGGCCTATTCTTGGGGGCAGTGGCCTATCCCAAGGCCCAGTAGTCCTCCTACACCTCCACATATCACCACTTCGGCGCTAACACCCACCGTCCATTTTGAATACATGCTAGGGCTGTCTCGCGATTTCTTATGAGTTCCTCATTACCGAGAAGGAGGTTTGGGTGGAATCATGGCCCAAAAAAGAGTAGTTTGCGATAGAAATGGATGCCAATGAATCACACTGGAAACATCGGGTATCTAAAACTGGAACGTGAGGAAGACAGAGAGCGCTCAGAAAATCGCTCAGAGCAGATAATCGAATTTTCCTTAAGGAGGAAAAAAAAAAAAATCCCAGGTCGCTCAGAGCAGATAATCGAATTTTCCTTGAAGGAGGGAAAAAAATCTCCCAGGTATACCATATATAGGCCTGTCAGCTTCGCTACGAGTAAAATCAAGAGTTTATGATCCATAAATTTACTTTTCAAATCGACATGAGATTAAGACCTTGTTAGTATGCAACCTGTAGAAACAATTAACAGTATTTTTAAATATGACCTAAGCATGATCAGAGCTTATATTTCCTTGAGATATGTTAACTATGATTTTACTTGGAAATAATTATGGAGTTTTTAAATATGACCTAAGCATGATCAGAACTTATATTTCCTTGAGATATGTTAACTATGATTTTGCTTGGAAATAACAATGGAGTTGGAAATTATGCTTTATGTAAACTGTACATGTAGCACTGTTTCGGTTCGTCATTTTTGTCCCGATAGAATCTTGGGTTTACCTAAATTCATTTTCCAAAGGAAGTTACTCGCCAAACATTTCATTATATATTTATTAATTTATTTTTGCTTAAAGTAGTATCAAAGCGCCCATAGGAAATACGACCCCAGTGGAGGAAGAAAGTTAATGATGGGTGGGTGGGGGAGGAGATTTGACGCGAGGAGGGAAGTGAAAGTGGAAGGACGGAGAAGTCTAAAGTGTGTGTGTGGGGGTGGGGAGGGGGGATGCAGGAGGGATGAAAGAGGAGAGTAAATAATGGATAGGATGGCTGTCTTTCCCTTCGGCCAATGACAGTGGACTTGAGTGACGACCAAGCTGGAAACTGCATGACTCCCTCACACTTGCACCCTAGCCTCCTTCACCAAATCCTGCCCTGGCCCACAACCTCGCTGCCCTCACTCGCAGTCTGTTTGCAGTCACAACCACATCCTGGATTTTATGTCCTTATGGCCCCCATCGGGTTGGAACGTTAATTTACTCAGTAGACCATATAACCAGTAGTAATTTGGCTATATGGTCACCACCCAAAGTAGCAAATGGCTCCTGAGTTATAGGAAACCGTTTGCCCTGGAGTTCAATGTAGAATCATCTGAAGGCTGCACTACATCGCGTGCGTGGATGGCGGCTGTCCCCTGCTACAAGTATAACATTTTTACTTAGGGTAACAAAATAAACTATGTATTTACCAATCAATCTATCTACCTATTTACTGTATACATCAACATAACTACCTATCTCTTTTTCTATCTATTTATCTATATTTGTCTGTCTTTCTATCTGTATATTTACTTATATCTGTCTGGCTCCATATCTATCTATATCAGTCATTCAGGTCAGTCAGCCTATCGATCTGTCTCTCTGTTCGTCTGCTTGTCTATCCATCTCCCTGTCTGTCCCTTAGCCTCTCTCTCTCTCTCTCTCTCTCTCTCTGTACCGTATAGGTTTCACCGGTCATAGGTCCGTGTTACAGCCGGGTAAGGAGGCTCCCCAATACCTCTTCCTTAACGATTTATTTTCCAAAATACTCATTAACATCCCCTGGTTTGTTTCGTATGTTTGTTCATTATCGATATAGACTGCAAGAATAACACACGAAGATATAGTAACGGAGAAAAATCAGAACAAAATCGGTAAGAAAGAGGTGTTAGTAAGCTTCCTAACTGTACTTGAGTACCGTCCATAGATATATATTTTTCTTATGTATGCATATCGTTTAGTTCGTTTTTTTTTTTTTTTTTCAGTGCAAGGAAGAAGGAACCAAAGACTAAATGTCCTCAATTTTTCCTTCCAAGAAAGAATGAAAAAGATAACTAGAAGCAAAATTCAAGATATAATAATTTCAAGATACCTCGACACACTGTGTTTAAAACACTGGAGGTTATGTTAGTAGGAAATATCGAGGAAGACATTTCCAGAGTTGACCCGTTGCATACATGAAGAACTGGGAGTAACTGTTCACTCTTGCATTAGAGAGTTGGACAGAAAAGGGATGAGAATTAGCTGCTAGACAGGTGCTGCGCACCCATCGTAGATGTTGAGAAATGCAAACAGACAGTTCAGTGGAGCAATTACCACTGAAGTAGTGATAGAAAAGAGATAAAGCTGCAACAGTGTGGCGAAGAGGCAGAGGTTCAAGGGAGCCAGTAAGAGGAGGAGAGTTAATGAGATGAAAAGCCTTTGATTACACATTGTTGAGAACTGTATGTGGGGAGTCTTCCCATACATGTGAATTGCACTCTACACAGGAGTGAATAAAACCCGTGAATAAAGTCAACAATTATGCAGGGGCGAAGAAGGAACGGAGTTGGCTTAACACACCTAATCTCTTGGAAGCAGATTGTACAGGGAAGGTAATATGATCCTTCGAAGATAAATATCAAGAGAATGATACCCCAAGTATGTTCAGAGATGATGAAGGATTGAGTTGGGAACTGTTTAAAATTAGAGGATATTTCTGTGGAAGATTTTGACTAGTTGAGAGATGTAAGAACTGAGTTTTTGATGCATTAAATGCAACAAGGTTACTTTTACCCCAGTCAGATATATGACCCAAGTTAGACATAAGTGTCCCATAGTCTCATGCCTTGTCTGTTGAAGTAACTGCAGAGATGGACGCTGCAGGTGGCCGACTGAGTGGTGAAGGGTGGAGTCAGCAGCATATTAGTGAATAGGGTTACATGTACGGCTTAGAAAGTCATTGATGAATAGAAGGAGGAGAGCAGATGATAGGACAGAGCCCTAAGGAACACCACTATTGATAGCCCTAGGGGAAGAAGAGTGGCCGTCTATAAAGGGTAAGTATTAAGAAAATAATGGCGACCTCAAATGTACGAAACTTGCTGTCAATTGATTTTCAGCTAAAGTGTACTTTCTATTGTATATGGATTGACTGCTGGGTGGGTGGTAATTGTAATTTAATACAAATTGTCACATTGACACTATTGATGCTCCACCTTGACTCATTTCACAGGTACAGTTGGTGGGTGAAGCAGTTTTGATGTGCAGGTCCATTGATTGTCTCTACTGCACGCTGCCACCTCTTCTCCTCTGCCCTCGTCGCCTTTATTATTACATTAATTTGTATCATTATTGCTTTACACGTAGGTACAGTTACACTACAAATGTTAACCTACACCGTGTATCACATACACCACGCTAGATAACAATTAGTTGTCAATGTAAATGTAGCGAACTTTCGCTCAGTTTGACCCGAGTACAGGATTTGTCACTGTCGTCATGGAGTTTTTCCCTCAAGCTTGCTTCTCTTAACATAATTACGAGGTTTTTACATAGGCGACAGTGCTTTTCTCATATAGCAAGATAGTACACACACCACAGTGTGAATATTGTGTGACTGAGCTAGGTTGTATATATACAGTATATATATATATATTGTTAAATTTTTCCAAGGAAAAATTTTATTTGCCAGGGACGTAATGTCACGATTTTTCTACATCGTGAAATTATGTATCGTAAATCGTGACATCAAGTGATTTGTAGGAAAGATGAATAGTTCTGAAGTAAGTGAGAATTCGTCATTCTCTTAACCGTCAACTCGTGTACTTATATTTGCATCAAATTTTCAAAGCTTTCGTCATTCTTTCGCGAGTGATTGTCTTTATGTACAGACAGTGCATTCCTCTGAGCGATAATTTCCGTATTGTCATTTCTTTGCACTGCCTCCCTGGCCGCCAGTTGGCCACGCCTCTTTCAGACGCCCCTTACGTTGGACCCTCAAACACAGTCAGTCGTTCCTTAGCAGTCACGAAGAGCGGATTCGCGATACCCAACGTGGATAGATTTCCTGTCGTTTTCCCGAATCTTCCACCAACTTGGTGATCGACCAGAGCAGCGACGGTTTCATCTCTACTGATTAGTATTTCTTTTGCTTTTCCTAGGCTTAAGGCTATTTAGCTATTTGTCTGTGCTTGAGTGAGTGCATTATCCCTTCCTTTGATTTTAAATAGATTCATGTAACTTAGTTATTTTCTTGTAATTGATAAATTTACAGGTCTTTTTCTTGAGCTTTGTTAAATGTAACTGTCGTGCCTGATTTCCCCACATATTTAGTACACTTTTGTTACTCCAAGTTAGCACAATTCCTTATACTGTATTAATCACGACTGGTACTTAGGCCAGCTCTTAGTATTAATTCTTAAATCCGTTGTGCCAGCTAAGAGTTTGGCTCAGCCAAGATCCTGTTTATTATTATTATTATTATTATTATTTGAATGTTAAGGGGTGAACTAACTTTCTCAGAGGCCAACAGTACAGTAATACAGCCTGCTTGAGCATTTAGTCTCTGTTGTGTACTGTTGAGAAAGTTTATAAATTCTCGACTCTAGAGAATTGGCGAAGTAAGCCAGCATAAAAGTGAAATCGCCACTTGATTTCACGAGTCGATTCTCTCGTGATAATCGACTCAATAGTTATTCGTAGTGTCCATAGACACATTTTCATTTTCCCCCTGACATCTGGCAACTTCATTACAGGATATAAACTCCTAGCTTTGAAATTATTACTGAAATCACTCACATACTCTTAGTTAGGTAGACTGCTGCACACAAGCCAGCATATCAGTCTCAGTCTTTAGTTACTCTCAATATGAGCATCATGGAAACTAGTACATACCTACAGGAAGCCAAGGATATGGGGCTTACTAACCCCTAAGATATTAAAGATTATGTCCTGTCGCGCTAGAATTACGAGCAGCAACGTGAGAATACCGCCCGTGAAGAGCAGAAAATTCAGCGTGAACACGAGCGAGAACAGCGCGAGCATGAAAAAGAACAGCATGAACAATAGGAACGTCAGAAAGAGCACGAGGAACGTGAGAAAGAGCGTGTGCATGAGGACAGCGAGGAATAGCGTGAGCGCGAGGAACACGAGAAAGAGCGTGAGCGTGAGGAGTGCAAGAAAGAGAGTGAGCGCGATGAACGCGAGAAAGAGCGTGAGCGTGAGGAACGAGACCGAGAACGTAAACACGAGCTTGAAGTGCTGAAGCTGAAGCGAGACTCCTCGGCTTCAAGCACATCAGGTGCAGCCAACCCGAGTGCTCTCCCAGCACCTGTTCTGGCAACTCCATGCCTCAAGCTTCCTTCTTACAAGGAAGGCGAGGGAATCGAGCCATTTATAACTCGTTTCAAAGACATGGCACAGCTGTACGATCTGGATGAGGCAGCTAAGCGGCTTCAGTTCCTTAGCCTGTTTAAGGGCCCTGGCCTCGACATTCTCCACAGAATTCGCGGAGATAATCTCACGTACGAGATGATGAAGACCGCACTTATCAAAGTGTATGGTCTTACCACTGATGATGCTAGGAATCAGTTCGTGAAGGCGCGTCTCCAGGAAAAGGAGACAGCTGTACAGTTCCTTGACCATCTCACGGCATACTTAGGTGAGTGGATGGAAAAGGACGAGACTCCTAGCACGTGAGAGGGAATAATCGACCTTGTGCTGCGCACACGGCTGGAAAAGTCGTGGCCTGCCGAGCTAATGGCCCAGCTCAAGATGTGCAAAATAAAAGATGCAAACCAAATGGTGGAAACGGCTGATGCATTCTTTACTGTGTACGGGTACAAAACTCACAAGCAGCAGTCCTGGAATAGGAAAGATACTGCTAAGTCCGGGAAGCAATCTCAGACTGAACCCCAGCATCAACGCCATTCTCTGAATAATGGTCATAGTCCAGGTAAATCACAGAAGGACCAAGGGCAGAATACACAGAAACATGACTGGAAGAGGTACAACAAGTACCCTAACCAGCAGCAGTACCCTAAGCAGCAGCAGTATCAGCCACACAATTGACAAGCGGAACAAAACTTCTCAGCACCAGCCCCAGTGTATCGGAGGCAGGAGGCAAATGCAGCCTTCATTCCCCAACAGGCGCGCGATGGTGCCATCCCCACCAGCACAGGTCCTCCTTCACAGTTCACTAGGTCCCCTCAGATGGTGAACTCTCCTCCACCGGCCGTCAGTGCTCCTGGTCCCTGTATGGTGAGTACAACTCTTCGTGCACCTAGTTCAGGTACAACTCCTCACGCACCTAGTCAAAGAATTACTCCTCGCGCACCTAGTTCGGGTATGACCCCTAAGGCATCTAGTCCTGTCACATTTGAAGAGTTGTGTGCCATGCAGCCTTATTAATGGCTGGCCGCTTCCTCCACAGGCCCTCCCACCGTTACCAGTGCCTTCGTCGCTCAGCCGGGACTTGTGGGAGGTGTTTCTGTAAATGTTCTGAGAGACAATGGTTCCTCAGGTTGCACTGTCAGGCAGAGTCTTGTTCATCCTGAAGAATATACAGGCAGACAGATCCAAGCTCAGCTTATTGATGGATCAGTGAGACTGTTCCCTGAGGCACGTATCCAGGTAGCATCTCCCTTTTACACAGGTTCAACAGTTGCATTCATCATGCAAGAACCTATGTTTGACCTCATTATAGGTAACATACCAGGTGTCAAGTCTAGGTGCACCGTAGATGTCACTACTCAGACTTCGGCTGCAGTAATACGAGCCATGGCCAAGGCTCCAAATTGTGTCGCCCCGGTAGCTATTGCATTGCTGTAAGATCTGATTTGTAGTCAAGCTGTTGTCCAAGAACAACAGTCTGACCCGACACTTGCTGTTGTGCGGAAGAAACAAAAGGGTAAAGTGACCAAGTATTCACAGGGTGGATGAGCCAGGTTCCTTCGCAAACAAGACGGCTCTACCGTGAGTCACGAACACCCGAGGGCGACGGTCGACTGCAGTTTGTCATTCCCACGAAGTACCACCAAGCTGTGTTAGAATCGGGTCATTGTTCAGCATCAGGAGGTCACATGGGCAAAAAGAAAACCTAAGGCCGTGTCCGTGCTGACTTTTTCTGGCCAGGAATGGGACAGGAAATAGATAGTTTCATGCACTCCTGCAATGCGTGTCGATGTACCACCATTCAGGAACGTTTCCTTCTTGCACCCTTTGAATCCACGCCCATAATAACGCTTGAGTCGTGTGAGAGAGAGGGCAGTGGTAATGTGAGTGCAGACCTGACGTCTCACTCATTGGCCCCACAGGACATAATATGTCTAGGGTCTGTACATAGGTTATAAGCCCACAGTCACGGCAATCCCAACTGCGGACACCGATGACGAACGGGCAGTCGCGGCGATCCCAACCGTGGACACCGACGATGAGCCCTTATTAGTTGTAAGTGTAGGGCTTGTACATACTGTAAGTACCGTAGGTTAAGGGGGAAGTTCGAGACCCCCGCAGATGCAATCTGAGGCTGTCTGAATTACCTTGTGGTGTGTCTCGAGCTGTGGGCCTCTCTGAGGATTCCCGGAGAATACACAAAATCCACATGAGTGTTCACACCCACACAGGGTGTTAAAATGTGACTGCCCAAGTTTGCATAGGGATTCTCGACTTACCTTTATTAGTTATAAGTGCATAGTCACGGCGATCCCAACCGTGGATGCCAATGACGAACGGGCAGTCATGGTGATCCCAACCGCGGACACCGACGATGAGCCCTTTGTTAACAGTAAGTATAGCTATAAGTGTGCAGTCACGGCGATCCCAACCGAGGACACCGATGACAAACGGGCAGTTGTGGCGATCCCAACCGCGGACACCGACAACGAGCCGTTTATTAGCCGTAAGTATAGGTTAAAACGGGCAAGTATTAAGAAAATAATGGGGACCTCAAATGTATGAAACTTGCTGTCAATTGATTTTCAGCTAAAGTGTACTTTCTAATGTATATGGATTGACTGCTGGGTGGGTGGTAATTGTAATTTAATACAAATTGTCACATTGACACTACTGATGCTCCACCTTGACTCATTTCACAGGTAGAAATGGTGGGTGAAGCAGTTTTGATGTGCAGGTCCATTGGTTGTCTCTACTGCACGCTGCCACCTCTTCTCCTCTGCCCTCGTCGCCTTCGTTATTGCATTAATTTGTATCATTATTGCTTTACACGTAAGTACAGTTACACTACAACTATTACACCTACACCGTGTATCACATACACCACGCTACATAACAATTAGTTGTCAATGTAAATGTAGCGAACTTTCGCTCAGTTTGACCCGAGTACAGGATTTTTCACCGTCGTCATGGAGTTTTTCCCTCAAGCTTGCTTCTCTTAACGTAAATACGAAGTTTTTACGCTCATAGGTGACAGTGCTTTTCTCCTGTAGCAGGATAGTACACACACCACAGTGTGAATCTTGTGTGACTGAGCTAGGGTGTATATATATATATATATATTGTTAAATTTTTCCAAGGAAAATTTTGATTTTCCAGGGGCATAATGTCAAGAATTTTCTACATCGTGAAATTATGTATCGTAAGTCGGTCACCTATATTGCCCACTTCTAAGCTCAGGTGAGCGTTTTCTCTCCGAGTTTTTGAAGTTAGGAGGATGACCAGGAGTCTGAAAGGAATGTGAGAAGATTGTCAGTGGAGCATCCCTGCTGGTACCCATACTCATGATTGGACAGAGGGTTACGATAGGAAAGGTGCTTGAATTTTTTGTTGTTAAGAATAAATTCATAAACTTTAGAAATACGGGATGTTAGAGCAACTGGGTGATAGAGGACTGGGAATGGTCACCCTTCTGTGGGACAGGCTAAATGAGAGCAAAGTTCAGCAAGAAGGAAAGGTATAAGTTGATAGACCAAGATGAAAGCCTTTACCTAGGCAGGGTGAAAGCACAGCAGCACAGATCTTGAGGACAACAGGAGGGACCCCATCAGGCCCATATGCGTATTAGTATTATGAACAGCAATGGCATAAAACACATCAACTGAAAAAATTTTAATGTCAGTTATGAGGCGGTCAGAGGAGAGAAATGAAGCAGGAATAGCACCGGAATCGTCTAAAGTGGAATTGGAGGAGACAGTCAGAGTGATGAGTGCTGCTTCACCAGTAGAAGATGCAGCCACGGAGCCATCAGAGTGGAAATGAGGATGGATGCATGATGAAGTTGTTAGAAAGGATTTTGGCAAGGTGCCAGATGGAGCAGGACGAATTCGAGTTGGAGATTTCAGATCAATTAGTATGAATAAAATATCTCTCGCAGAGTGAAGGGTAGACTTAGCATGGTTCCGGCAAGAAACATAAAAGAGATGAGATTCAGAGGTGAGTTGGCTCCGGTACCTTTTGAATGCCCTCCCCTTGCTGTGGACAGCATTAGAACGAGTGTGATTTAACCAAGGTTTTCTTGCATTAGTCAGAAGAGAAAAAAATGTGTGCTTCTATGTGTGAGAGAATAACCTCTATACTTCTCAAGACACACTGTGATGGCTTTCGACCATGGAAGCAATAATCATTCCAGGGAAAATCAAGGAAGTACTGCACGTGGGCCTCCCAATCAGCAGCCCCAAAGCCTAAAAGATGCTGTTTCTTGGTAAGGTCTATTGGCCTTACTGGAGGGATAGGACAGGTTCAGGTGATGAGGCTGTGATTGGAGAAGCCCAACGGAGAGAAATGATTAGCAGCATAAGCAAAATGATTAGCTGTAAGGAAAAATTCAGTTATGTTGGAACTCTTTCCAAGGCGGTCAGGGTTATGAATAGGGTGCTGTAATGTTGCTCTAGGTCATTATTACATTAAGGATAGAAAAGATATAGGCAGGTTCACCAGGTGGATCAGTGAAAGGAAAGGAGAACCAAAGAAGGTGGTGAACACTGAATTTACCTAGAATGGAGATTTCAGAGAATGGAGAATATGATAGGATGCATTCCATCCTAGAAGTAAGACTGTCAAAGAATTCTTCATAGTCAGTAGAATTAGGGGATAATTAAACACCACAGATATGTTTAGCCAGAGAATGACAGGATAGCCGAAGCCAGAGAGTAGAGAATTCAGAAGATTCAAGTTCAAGAACATCATAGCAAGATATGCTGTTGCATACATATACACACTGACCGCCTTTGGCCTTGAAGTGAGTACATATAAAGTAGGAGGATACAGAGAAGGGTTTGTTATTAGTCGCCTCCAACAGCTGAGTCTCAGTAAGGAAGAGAAGGTGAGGTTTCGAGGAAGAAAGGTGATGTTCAACAGAAAGAAAATTAGAGGAAAGGTTAGCGAGTCAGACAGTGGTTCCAGTGGTTCGTACTAAATGCTCTGAACTCTCCAAGTCAAATATTTTCTCTCCCCTTCTGACACCTTTTCAAAAACCTTTCTGACAGTTTTACTTCATTATCCTTCCCTCCTCCTTTCCTCTTTGATGACTATGTAGCTGTTTCTTCTACAGATAAAACAGAGCTCTTCACTCAGACTTTCTCCTCCAATTCCACCTTAGATAATTCCAATGTTGTTCCTCCATCACTCCTCCCCTCTGACCTCCTCATGGCTGACATTAAAATTTTTCACTTCATGTATTTTCTGCCATCACTAGCTTCATTATTAGTTAGACATATGGGCCTGATGAGGTCCCTCCTGTTGTCCCCAAGAAATGAATTTCTGTGCTTACACCCTAGGTTAACTCTTTTGCCTTTGTATGTTAACTTGTACCTTTCCTTCGTGCTGGAAATTTGCTTTCATTCAGCCTGTCCCAATGCTGGGTGACCCTTCCCAGTCCTCTAATTATCACCCAATTGCTTTAGCATCCTGTATTTTCAAAGTCTTTGAATCTGTTCTTAACAAAAACAATTTCAAGCACCTTTCCTCTTATAACCTTCTTTCCGATCGTAAATATTGGTTCTGCCAGGGACGCTCCACGGTCGGTATTCTCACCTTCCTTTCAGGCTCCTTGTCATGCTCGTTTGGGACTTTGAGGAGAACTTTGCCATTGTGCTTGATAATTCAAGGGCTTTCAATCGCTGCTGGCATAAATATTTAATTTCCAAACAACCCTCATACAGTTTCTATCATTCTATCTGAGTCTTCATATATAGCTTTCTTTCTGGTTTGTTTTACAGTAGCTGTTGCAAACAGCCACCGTCCTTCTCCTAGAGCTAACATTTGTGGTTTTCCTCAGGGCTCTGTCCTACTGCAAACTCTCCTCCTTCTTCTCATCAATGACCTAAGCTGTACATCCAACCCTATTCACTCATACATTGATATCTCTACCTTCATCAGTCCATCCACTTCCCAAAGCATCCATCTCAGCAGTTTCTTCAAAAAACAAGGGATGAGGCTATGGAACACTTAATATCTGACTTGGCTCATATCTTAGATTGGGGTAAAAGTACGCTTGTTGTTTTTAGTTCATCAAAAACTCACTTCTAACAACTTCACACCCTTAAGTGTGCTAAGCCGACTCTGTGGCTTCTTTATTCCTGGACAGTTGTTGACTTTATACATGGGGTTAAGGCTAGGCGTATACTGAGACGCAGGGCAGCACAGCACGGGGTAGACACAGGGCAGGGCAGGGCAGCACAGGACAGGGCAGCATGTGTGTGGAGTACACATTGTAGAAGAAGGTTTCATGCTGAGTGGTACTTTCTCTGCTGTGCTGATCATGGAGTTGCAATATTATTTAGATATGGAATCAGAATCTGACTCAGATAACGAAATGGAGCAGTTAATGTTGCTGTATGACATCAGCAAAGGAAAGAAGTCAGTATGAAGAAATGAGTATATGGAGAAACGACGTACACATGGAGAATTTGCCTTAACATCGGAATTGCCTTATGCAAAATTCAGGAACTATTTTCGACTAAGCAAACAACTGTTTGATGATGTGCACTGTATGATAGAGACATTAGTTCAGAAGGATGTAACGCCCAGAAACCTATTGGAAGTAAAGACAAAATTGCCGTTTTCTTAAGGAAAAGTACCTCGTATGATGCCATTGTGTCATGGCTCTAAATTATCATAATACAACGCATAAATAGCATAGTAGCATAGTCGTCTAGAAAGTGAGTGAGATAGGGAAGTGGAAAGGAAATGACGTTTGCATTTTCTCTGAGGCCTGCCAGATTGCAAGGCGTCAGCTGATTAGCTCACAGTAGGAAGTAACATAGCTCGCACTTTTGTACCGTGGGAAGATGACCAAGAAGAGACATACACACATACAGGGTTCTAGAAGGTTCCAGGACATGTCTAGTCCACGTGACAAGGCTTTCTTTACACCAGAAAGGACGGGACCAGATTTAGAATTAGACAGAGAGCAGAGAGGGAGGAACAAAGGGTTAGGAGAGAGAGAGAAGGAATAGAGCGCGCGGAGTGAGCTAGCATAAAACTGCTCTCGCCTCAATAGGCTCTTGTGCTGTACACTCTGAGTTAATCTTGAGCTTCCCTTTGAAAACAATAAAACTACGATCAACCACAACTCATCTTTAACTTCTCCCTTCATTGACAACAAGTGAACTGTTATCTTTACAACATTATTTTTAACAACAAAACAAACTTTTCTACAAAACTACAACCCCTATTGGAAGTAAAGAAAAACTGGCCTTTTTCTTAAGGTAAAGTGCCTTGTATGATGCCATTGTACTGACTGACACGTGGCACGAGTGGAGCAGAAATATGTGTTCCAACCACAACGCCGCGCAGGCCAACACAGACCTGCACCTGCGCTGTGCTGCCCTGCGTCCCACTATGCGCGCTCTCGTTTAACATCACCATCTACAGATTTCTGCCCTGTTTTGTGCCTGCGTCTCAATGTGCGCCTAGTCTTATTCGCCCCTGTGTAGAGTACAACTTTCATGTGCGGGGAGGCTCCTCACATACAGCCCTTCTCAAAAAAGTTGAGTCAAAAGCTTTTCTTCTTATTAACTCTCATCCTCTGACCAGCTCCCAAGAACCTCTATCTCTTCGCCTCACTGTTGCATCTTTATCTCTTTTCTGTCACTAATTCAATGGTTACTGCTCCTCAGAATGTATACTCGCTTCCCTCCACAACTACGGCGGCGTGTAACACCCGACTAGCAGCAAACACTCATCCATTTTCTGTCCAGCTCTCAGATGCAAGAGTTAACCGTTACTCCCAGTCCTTCATATATGCAACACGTCAGCTCTGGAACTTTCTCCCTCTGTCAGTATTTACTACTATCTATGAACTCCAGCCTTTCAAATGCAGTGTGTCCAGGCATCTCGAAATGAAAACATCTTGGATTTGGCTGTCTTGTTTTTATTTTCATTTCTATTTTTTTGAGGAAATAATTTGTGAACTTGGTTCCTTCATCCTTGCATAAAAATGGCATCTTTCTCTCGGCCGTCATTGGGAGAGGGGCGGATTGTGGGGGCTTCTGTGGTCTCTCCCCCCCCCCCCCCCCCCCGAGACTCGGAGGCTGGGTGTTGAGATACCGTATTTTTGTTTTGTTTTTTATTTGGAATAATAAGTGTGGTGTGTAAGGTGCATGAAGTATGGTGTTGATAGTTGGAGGACATTGTATAGGAGAATATGCTGGCTTTCTCTTTGTGTTTTTGAAACGCTGAAAGTTTTCAGCAGAGGGGGATGGTCTGAAACTATTCCCAAGGGTTGATGAAACGGGAGCTCCAGCTCTCCCGATCATCAGCTTTACATCCACCTTGGAAGTACTGCCTTGTTCGACTGGTACAACAATCCACTCTGTGTTGTCTTTGCTGTTAAAATTGTCTTTGCCGTTAAAATCATGCTGTATGTACCAGGACAATAATATTCTTACTCGGTGTAATTAAGTAGATGCATACAGTACTTGAGAATATGTTTGTCCTTGCGTGATAGGCATTTTTTTTTTCAGTACGTAAATTACAGCATGATCACTTTAATAATTGATATAGATAGTGTGTGTGTGTGTGTGTGTGTGTGTGTGTGTGTGTGTGTGTGTGTGTAGATCAGCTTCAGAGGAGTGGAATAAAAGGGGAAATGTTGAGGAAGGGCATGACAAATGTAAATGAACAAAAACTGAAAGGCGCAAGGTAGGTGGGAAAAATAAAGGAAAAGAAGTGCAGAGAAAAGAGAGAAAACGGAGGAAAAACGGATGAACTGAAGCGAAGAAAAGGACGAGATGAGAACAACAAAAGG
>JAGKTI010003383.1:21861-35660 GCA_018397915.1 Birgus latro
GGGGGGGCTAGTGTCATCTGCATCCTTCACATTTTCTGGCTCTGTTCGGGTGGGGGGGCTTGTGTAGGCGGTGGCACCGTGGTGTCCCCTTTCTGCTCATAATTCGCCACTGTCGCTGGGGGAAAAGTCACGTCCTCGTGGCTGGAGGTGGTAGGTGTCTGTGAGGGCGGTTTGCTGTGTGGGTGTGAGGTGGTGCAGGAAAGCGGTCCAGTGTAGTATGGTGAGGTAGGGTGGTTGGTGAGGCATGTAGGCCACGCCGAGTGTGGAGGTGTAGTTCGTGTTGCGCAGGAGCCGGAGGAGGTGTTGGGTGCCCCGTACACGATGGTGCCGACCATGAGGTGGCAGCCAGGTCACTCTTTGTATCCGCATGGTGGACAGCGTGGTGGTCCCGGCCTGAATGCTTGCTAGCGGCGGTTCCGGTGTTGGGGGCGTGGGCATCTTTCCCCTGGGGATTTGGCTGGGTGGAATTTTCCACTGGGCTTGGTGTACAGGGAGTGTGATCGGGGTTGTGTTGGGTGTCGGTGTGGGTGGCTTGCTTGTGGTGGGTGATGTGGTGAGCGTGGGTGTGGATGTGTATCGTGCGGGTGGGTGTGAGAGGCGGCCGGAATGGGTTGTGGTGGTAGTTAGGACCTGGGTGGATGGTGAGGGCGAATGCGGCGTGGGAGCGGTGGTAGGTGGAGTTTGTGGTAGTGAGGTGCGGGAGATTGAGGGTGGCAATGAGGCGGTGGTTTTGTCTGAGAGGGAGGGCTGGGACGCAGTGTAAGTAGTGGGTGAGAGGGGTGGAGAAGGTGTGGAGGTGTGGCTTGACAGTGATGTTGGTGTTGCGGGGCTTGGCGACGCTGTGGGTGTCATGGTGGAGCGGGATGGATCCGGGGATGAGGGGTGTGGGGCGGGGGGTGAGGGGAGGTGGTGGGGGATGGAGAGGTGGAGGCAGAGGGGGATGAGAAGTATGGAAAGGAGTCGGGTGGCGAGTGGTGACTTGTGTTTTGGGGTGCGGCGGGGCGCCTGGTGATGGTTGGGGTGGGTGGGTGGGACACTGCTTTGTATGGTCGCACGAGGCGGTTCCTGTAGGTGCGGTGCGTGTTGTGATAGTTGACTGTGACTTGGTAAGGGTTGGGGATGTTGGTGATGGTAAAGGGTCCCTTGAAGCGAGGGGAGATTTTGTTTGGTGTGGGGAGTTGGCCGACTACAACTGAGTCTTCTGGTTTATAGGGGTTGGTGGGAGTGATGTCCGGTTGTAGGTCTTGCTGTTGTTGGAGGTGACGTAGTCGTCTTTTTAGGTGGAGGAGGGGATCGGACGTCGGGGAGTTGGAGGGGGTTTGGAGGTGATGCTGCAATGGCAATAGTAGGGGAGGTTCTCCGAAAACCCTCTCGTGTGGGGAAATGCCGTCTTCCTGGGGACAGGTGTTTATTCCCCACTGGACAATATTCACGCGGACGGGCCAGTTGTTGTTTGTTGTTTCTTGAATTTTTGCCTGTATTTGGTTCAGGAGGGTATGGTGACTTCTTTCGCACACGCCATTTCCCTGGGCCAGTAGGGGGAGGAATGGGATATTATGTAGCCGAAGATGGTAGACAGCTCTTTCCACACGTGGCCACTGATTCTGGGGCGTTGTCAGAGTGAATGGCTTGTGGGATGCCGAAGTAGAGGAAGATGTGATAGACGAGGGCATCGGCTATACTGACGGCATTGTCTTCTTTGGCGGGACAGGCAATCAGGAATTTAGAATACATGTCGACGAATGTGATAATATATTTGTATCCAGGTTTGGTTGGCAGGGGCCGACAACGTTGACGGATAGTAGCTGCCAGGGTTTGTAGGCGGTGATTTTCCCTGAAGGGCCGGCGGTGCGGGTGATATCTTTTGCCAGGTTGCACACCCGACAGGCTTGTGTAACTTGTTTTGCTATGATGGTGAGGTTGGGTGTCCAATAGATATTGAAGAACACTTGAGTGAGCTTTTTAACCCGCCCCGTCCCCCCGACGTATGATGCATGTCACAACTTTTTTTCAAGCTGAGACCCACCGATATGCATCGTATGTCAGTCAATTGCAAGGCCCATCGTTTGCACATTTTCAAAGTTTCGCGTGTGATTTTTCGTTGGCATATGTGGGAGACATTTCTTTACCCTCAGCTAAATGGCAACACTGTCTGCCCCTGTGTAACCCCCTCCCTCGGGGGGTGCTCCATTTTATTGCAACTCACCTGTCAGCAGTGACCTGGCCAGTAAAGATACGTAGCACCACCGTCTCTCCAATGATGAAATTCAAGGTGAAAGTGATTCCTGATGTGAAGGACAAAGATTACATGGCACCAGAGTTAGTAATGAACAGAAGTAATGAGTAGGTAACATCGCCAAGGTAGGTGCGATATGTTGATGTTTTTGGTAAGGGAACAATGCTTATATTGCCTATATTATTGTGTGAAAAGCAATATACTCTTGTACTACATATTAATTCGTACCAAATAAATAAACATGTACGAGTCTGTGTGGATTAAAGTTTCCCTCGCATAGGGAGCATCTTTTATGAAGCGCAGCATCATAGAAATTGGTATTCAGGTGAGGGATCCCTTGCCGGTTTAGGATATTTTCCACTTCAGGTGAGCACTTTCTCACTGAATTTTCGATGTTTCTCACCAAAAGCGAATGTTTGAGCCAAAAAAAAGATAAGTTGAAAATTGGTCGGGCTCTGAGGGTGGGTTGGGTAAAAAAAGAGGGGCCGGTTAATGTCTAAGTGGATGCCATTGTCGAAGTGTAGGTGGGTCATGGCATCGAGGGCTGTGTCCAGGTCGAGCACTATGTGGCCAGAATGTGTGAACAAGCGATCTCCCTGCTGGTGCAATTGGGGTGATATCCATGAGGGGTGGTCCTTGGCTTGTCATTGCTGGAGGAGGTTGGGTTGGGTGTGAATGGATTGCATGGGAAGGCGAGACAGGGCATCTGCGTTGGTGTGAAGTTTGCCCGGGCGGTACGTGATTTCATAACTGAACTCTTCTAGGGTCTCTCGCCATTGAATTAGCTGGGCATTGTGTGTTGTGGACTGGTATAGCTATTGAAGGGATTGGTGGTTGGTGATGATCGTGACCTGGGTGCCAGAAAGGTAGGCCCGGAAATGTTCGTGGGCCCATATGATGTCAAGGCACTCCCTTTTTGTGGTGGCGTAATTCTTTTCCTTTTCCGCTTGGTTCAGGGTGAGCCTGGCACAGGTGATGGTATGTTCTCGCCCCTCTTGTACCTGTGCGAGGACGGTGCCAATGCCTACCAGGGATACATCTGTGTACAACCAGAAAGGGAGGTTGTAACCGGGGAAGGTGATGATGAGGGCAGAGGTTAATTTATTTTTGAAAGTGTTAAAAACAGAGATTTGCATATCACTCCATGTGAATGGTTCGCTCTTCTTTGTCATGTCGTGCAGGAGTTTGGTGATGTGGGCAAACCCTTTCATGAAGCACCTGTAGTACGATGTGAGTCCCAGGAAGGCGTGGACTTGGTGTACGTCACATGAAAAGGGTAGGTCTGCGATGGTGTGCAGCTTATTGGGGTTGGGAGAGATGCCGTCTCCTGAGATGATGTGTCCCAGGAAGGACACAGATCTGGTGGCTAGGACACATTCGGAAAGTCTGAGTTTAAGTCCTGCCTGGCGAATGCGTAGTAACATTTGTTTTAGGCATTGGAGGTGGTCGGTCCATGTTCTGCTAAAGATGACAATGTCGTCGAGGTAGGCAAAGCAGACTTCCCAGGTGAGGCCACTGAGGACGGATTCCATAAGGCAGGAGAAGGTGGCCAGGGCATTGCAGAGTCCAAATGGGAGGATGTTAAACTGATAGTGCTTCCCATTGCCGGTCGAGAAAGCTATTTTGCCCGGTCGTCCGGATGTATGGGGACCTGCCAATAACCAGACTGGAGGTTCAAGGTGGAGAACCAAGTGGCCCCGTGGAGGGAATCGAGTGAATCGTCGATTCTGGGAAGCGTAGTGACATCTTTTGTGGTCACATCATTTAGCTTTCGTTAATCCACACAAAATCTGAGTGTGCCATCTTTTTTCTTGACAAGCACAACAGGGGAGGACCACGGGCTGGTGGAAGGTGATATAATGCTGGCATCGAGCATTTCCTGGACCTGCTGGTCTTCCTCCGCATGTTAGGTTGGTTTTTTTTCGCCGAGATGGTTGTGGGATGGGTGGGACATGAGTGTGGATTTCGTGCATCATGTAAGTCGATGTCCGTGGGTCCTGACGCAAATAGGTCTTGAAAGTCCGGGAGTAGTTGTTGGAGAGTCTTGGTCTGGTGTGGGGAGAGGTGGTCGGACAGGGGGGGAAGAGAGAGGGGTGGGAGGAGGGGGGGTGTTGTACAAGGCTCGGCCTCTTCCATTTCCCCGATGATCAACCCCTTCGGGAGAGTAAGTGGGATGATGGACAGGTTGGCGATCTTTACTGCCCACATATGTGGTGGAAGGAAGGTGGGGGACAGTAGGCAGGAGAGTGTGTCAGGACGGTGGCTCCAGACGGCTTGTTGAGCCAAGGCTCGTGCTGAGGGATGATGGTAAGGGTGGAAGCGATGGTAGCAGGGAAGGTGTGGTGGGTTGGAGGTGTAGGGGGGGAGGCGGCTGAGGTGAACGTGCAGAGTGGCTGAGGTGGGTCTGGGGCTTGTTGGAAGTGCAGACGTCTCCGGTGACAATCTATGCTGGTGTGCAGATTTTGGAGGAGGTCCAAGCCCAGGTAGCCATTTTAGGCATGGCACAAGGAGTCAAATATTATAAATTGGTGTTGAGCCGAAGCTTGTTGATGGGTGTCGGCTCGTAAGGCCCGTGTTTCCCCACGGATGGGGAGGGGGTTGCCACCTGTATCTACAAGGTGAGCTGAAGTGGGGTTAAGAGAGCCGAAAGCTGATTTGTGACGGGCGTAAAAATGTGTGTAAAGGCATGATCTTGCTGCTCCTGTATCAACCAGTAGTCTTGTGTTAACCCCATTCAGCCTCATTTTGTCGTAGACTGGGGGGCGATATTTGTGAGAAGTGGCCCCTGTCAACTTGGGGAGTGCGGGGGCGGGCCAATAAATCCAGCGGGATGTCGTATTCTTCCTCTAGAATTCCGTTGCCCTCCCTGGGTTTGGGGTCGGTGCTGTTTCTGGGAGGCACGTCATTTTTTACGTCCTTTGATTCTACTGACGATACCTTGCGGTGCCCTTGGACATTTGTTTTCCTGCTGGATGCTTTGAGCTGCTTGCAGATGTCATGTAGGGGACACTGGTGGCTGCAAGCTGAAAATTCCCATGGGTTTATTGCTATTAGGTTATTGTTCTCTTTTTGGTTGGGGCATTTCTTTGTTGGGTATGCCTTTGGTATGGGAATAGTTGAGGGCCTTGATTGTGCTGGGGGAGGTGTGGTTTGGAGGGTGGTGTGGGCCCCTTTGTGAGGAATTTGCTGACAGCACCGATGAGTTGTGGGGTGGAACGGGTGGCGAGGAGACGTCGGATCAGCTGGATATCCTTATCCAGGTCTCCCGTTGGGTCATGAATGGTGAAATGTTCTTTCACTGTGCCCGGTAGTATACGTAGTACGTTACTGAACACATGTTGGTCCCGAGTTTTTGCATCTGCGCCCAGGTATGCGGCGGTGACGAGTCGTCTTGCCTGGATCATTGTGTTGTCCAGGTTTCCATCAAAGGTAATGGAGTCGAGTTGTGACAAGGCTACAACTGCTCGTAGGGAGGGGGTAATTGCCTCCGTTACAATTTTCACAAAGTTCGCCCGTGATAACTCGGGGATGATTTTTAGAGCGATATTTGTCACTGCTTTGCCCAAGTGGGGAAGGATCACTGCAATTTTCTGCTGGTCATTGTCGAAACCAATGTCCAATATTGGTTTGACCATTTCCATGTATATGGTGATATCATATTGCTCTGGGTCGAATTTTGGTAGTGGAACGTGTGGTTTGGCCGCTGTTTTGCTAAACTTCCCTTGTTCTTTGTTGCTGCCAACCGGATCAAGAACCACTGCTAGCCACAAGTGTTATGCTGCATTTTCGAGGTTAACTCCTTGCTCCGCGAACAGGTATGCTTATGCTAGGGTTCTTGGCAAGACTGGGTCAGTGTATACAAGTGATAGAACAGGGCATAAAAACTCGAATGAGACCAAACAGACAAACATATATTAACCAAATACACAGCTCCAGGGCAAGATACGATATAACACAAATACATAGGACAGATGGTACAAATCAAATATATGTGGACATAGGGGCATTTGACATATAGATCATTTACAACAGGACTTAGAAATGGATATTACAGTTTCAATATAACATTAATATTTCATGGTATGATTCTGAACAGGAGTTGGATATGATCGTTTGAATATAACGTATTGTTTCATGGCAAGATTCTGATACTGAGGTCACAATATGGCAGTCACTTATCGGGTAGCTTGGGCACTAATTTCATATTACAGGACATGCCACTGACACAGACTAGTCACTAAGTTTTCTTGGGCGATTTACAGTCTAGTCCGGGTCGGGACTTCACCAGGTGCCCTTGGGAGGCGGGTTGTAGGGCGAGGACTCCGGGACTACCAAGGGGGCCTTGCCAACACTCCTCTACGAACAGGTCTTCCAGGGGATCACCTCTGCGAGGAGAGAAAAGTTCCACCCGGCCACAGAAGGGGTGGTGGGCCGGGCAAGGGACACCTTCTCCAGGGAACGCCCTAGAGATAGAGGGAGAGGAGCGGACGATGGCCTGCTCTGTCTCCTTCGTGCGGCTTGATGCTGACACGGTGGTTCCCCTATCTCTTTGGACTACAGGGAGAGAGAGGGCAGGGGCCCGCTCTACCCTGCTCCCTGAAGAAGGGAGAGAACCTCCTGTAGGCGAGGAATGGACGGTGGCCGGCTCAGCCTCAAACCCGACACGGATGGTGACCTGTGTTGCAGCCCTACAGGAGGTGGCAGCTGAGGAGCGGACGATGGCCTGCCTTATCTCAGACCCGACACGGACGGTGGCCTGTGTCGTGGCGCTGCCCCTGGGGGATACTGCAGGAGAGGAGCGGACGATTTCCTGCTCAGCCTCCGGTCTGACACGGACAATGGCCTGCGTCGCGATCCTGGAGGGGATGGTAGCTGAGGAGTGGACGATGGCCTGCTCTCCTTTGGACCTTGCATGGACGGTGGCCTGTGCTGCGGCGCTACTCGGGATTGTATAGACAATCCTGCCCCTTACCTGACGAGGGCTACTCCAGCCGGAGCCAAGGTGATTTTTACTGCATACCTGGCACAGCGTTGGTTGGGAGCGAGATGGACATGTGGCAGTGATACAGGTAGGCCGGTCCTGCCCGGAAGCGCTCCGTACCTTACCTGCCTCCCTGTTGGTTCTTCCTCGGGTGAGGGGGTTAGTGTCGTCTGCATCCTTCACATTTTCTGTCTCTGGGTGGGGGGGCTTGTGTAGGCGGTGGCACTGCGGTTTCCCCTGTCTGCTCGTAATTCAATAACATAAAAAAGAGAAGTGGTTTTGCTGCATTTGACATCAAATGGAGGAAGGAAAACACTTTTTGGATAACTGAACCGACAACTGTAGATGGTATAATTACCACAATTTTACGGTTGATATGAGTATTAGAAGGTCATCTTTTTGACAACAAATGGACAGCAACTTGCAAATGCAGTGGGAGGAAGAGGCAGACAACGAACAACGTGAAGAGATGGAATCCCAGACTTTCCTGAAATGCTTGTAACACTCTAACAACCTTAACGTTATGATGGAGAAAGATGGAAGAGATCTTAGTCCTGCACTAGACCTTCTCAGACTCTGAACGTTAATGGTGGATGACTCGACACGGGAATTCAGCTGCAGCTTTGATTTTAATTCTGTTTAAGTTAATGTATAACAATTGATTATGGCCCCATTTTCAACATTTGTGACATCTTTATTGAGTCATCTGTCTTTTGAAGTGATCATTGTCGTATATAATTATTGCTACGTTGATTTTGTCTTTCTGCGAAATTAGATTTACCTGAGCTGGAGGACAAGATTGCCTTATTTTCCCAGGTACCATCCCCAAAACATCACTAATTCTTCTTCTTCCTCTTTTGTTTCCTAGCTAACTATCATGTGCTTTCTTGAACTGATTAAACTAAACATTTTTGCTGAAGCTTTGACTCTCTCTCTCTCTCTTCTTGAAGCCGGTGCTGTTCCTTTATCTCCTCCCCCTTGTGGCTTTTTCATGCCCGGCAATGACATTTCTGCACGTGATGCACTTTCAGCACCTCAGTCATGTCAGTACTAATAATTTTCTGATGGAGCGTTACCCGTTGCTCTCAAAACCTGTGCTTCCACGATGAAATCCTGCCAAAGCAAACTCTTTCACCAGTCTGAAAAGTTGCATATTTTCTTGCTGTCGGAAGTTTCCTCTCATTTAGCTCGTCCTAAACACGGGAAGCTGCTCACAACCCTCTAACTGTTGCCCAGTTGTTTTCAATTTCTTGCAACTGTAGAGTTTTTGAGTCTGTATCCTTTACATGAAGATTCTGAAATACGTTTCACCTCATAACAACAAGTATGGGCCCCTTCAGGGATGCTTCACTGAAGAACCAGTCATGTTCCTTTCAGATTCCCGATCGTTCTTTAGGGATGTTGGTGATACCTTTGCTGTGTCCAAGGTCTTTGACAGAGTACATCATAAATCTGTATTTAAATACTTCCCTCTTAAGGATTCCATCCCCATTTCTGTGACTTCACCCGAAGTCTTATCTTCGGTCACTCTGTTCCTACAATGGTAATTGTTCACAGTTTCATTTCTGAAGTTTTTTAAGGTGGTGTTCCGTAGGTTTCGTTCGCAGCAGCTGAGTGTACTGAGCTAACTCAGTGATTCTTCAATTCTGCTCATTTGCTGTGTTTGAACAAGGGCCTAACGGGCCTCTTTGTGCAGTACAGCTCTCATATATGGTAAGGTTCACAACTTGGCGCACTTATAAGGAAGATTGAGTTGGAGGCTTTTCCTCTCATCAACTCCCATTCTCTCACTGACTTACTTCGATTCCTATTTACTGTAATGGTGCATTTTTGTCCCTCTTGCCTTTCAATATTACTCCAGTCACAGCTCGTCTATGAGTAGACTATTGTTTTCATTTAATTTAGTGGCGTTCATGCAGTACCCTCCAGTTGCACATCTTCACATCTACTCTCTGTCCAGCTCTTGTGTACACTGCTGACCAGCTCTGGAACAGCCTTCCTCATACTGTTTTTCCCATTACAGTTGACCTCAAGAGTAATGCACCCAGGAATCTCGAATTGTTCAGACATTGATTTCAACTTTCTGATATTCAACATTTTTTTTTTTTTTTTGTAAAAGACATGTGTTGTAGGCCCTTCGACTTTGCTTCTTTTTTGTATATGCAAATGCCATAGGAAATGTGTTACTTTTCTTGTATATTTTATGTATGAGAGGTTTTCCTATGTTGAAAAAACGCTTAAATCAAACCAGAACAGAAATAGAAAAATGTCATCCTGATAGGGATAACGTCATAACTCCAACATACCCAGGAGGATGCATTTTCCTTCGTTATCCAACTTAATTTATTAATCATTAATAATGACTGTAATTACAGTTCAGTGTGTACACTGCTTCCAGTCCCCTTTAATATCGGTGTAGTTAATTACTGGACCGACCTCACTTGATCCCAGCTGATGGCAGGAGATTATATGGTGGGGGACGGGTGGAAAGGTGGTCGGGTGGTCGGGGAGAGTCGATGGGTTGGGGAAATCGAGTGGGCTAGGAAAATCGGATGGGTGAGAGTAGTCTGATGGGTAGAAGAGCTGGGTTGGTGGGGACGGTCGGGTGGGTAGAGAGGGTTGGGTAAGTGGGGACAGTCGGGTGGATCGGCTGCGAGGACGGGAGTTATTTGTGGTAGTGTGTGTTTGTGTGTGTGTATGTGAGTCCTCTGCCAGACTAGAGTTGGCCTCATAAACGTACACTTTTCACTAATTAATCTCATTCTTTACTTCAGCCAATACAATCTGGGTGCAAGGGTGGTGCGAGGCAGATAACAAGGTAGGAGGGAGGCGGGTCACGAGAGAGATAGTAAGGGAGGGGGTAAGGCAGGTTGGAAGGGACGGTGTGAGTCAAATAAGGGAGAGGGGGAGGAAATTTGTAAGGGACAGGATGAGTCAAGCAAGGGAAGGGTTGAGTCAGGTTGTGAGGGAGGGGATGAGTCAGGTTGTGAGAGGGGTCTAGTCAAGTTTTAAGAGAGGGGTCTAGTCAGGATGTGAAGGGGGGCTTGAATCAGGTTGTAAGGGAAGGGTCTAGTCAGGCTGTGAGTAAGGGAGTATAGGCAGTAGTCTTAAACTGTGGGCAGGCGTTCACCTTGCCCTGTCCGTATCTTTTGATAATCTTAATGCACCAAAGGGAGAGCGTTCCCTGGTGAACGGGAGGGGATTACCACAACGTAGTACTGGAATCTGCGGGGAGTCTCATTGCACCCCCTCGCATGCCCCATTCGTTATATAAATAGCAGCCTTGTGCGAAGAAAACTATGTAGAATTTGAAGGACCCTATGGGGTGTGTGTGTTGGGATTTTTAATTTGATAAAAACATCGCGTAAAAAAAAAAAAAAAAAAAGGTACTTAATATTTTTCTCGTTTTAACAGACCACCGCATCTCCGGAGTTGGTTAATTCTCGACGAGACGAAAACAAAGATGAGATACTGTATCCACTTCCATTTTATTTTTCACTATTTCTACTAAGCTTTTATCAGATATGGTGCATGATCCTTTTATAGGTAGTTTGCTTAGTTCATGAAGTGATTCCTACAGTAAAGAATGGCCGAGTACTACCTAAACAGACGACTCGTGCACGGCCAAATAGTTTGAACTACGAATTTTCATCTCTGCGTTTGGTAAACATTTACAAGTCCGCACTATTTTGTTTTTGCTTGGCAAAACAATTTTCTGGTGTATTTAGGTATGACACGAACTAATCTGACCTTTATTTTCGGTGCTCGAGATTGGTTTTCAAATTACCCACCCCCTTCCAAGTGTGTTGGGGATCTGGTGGGATATCGGGGTGCTGGGTGGGAAAAATGGCATAAACAAGCATCTGAGGCAGAAAAATTGAGTCAAAATCGGTATGACCAGACAAGGCATATTCGTAGGGTTCTTACTGACCACATAACCCCTTTGAAGATATGACACCGACTTTTTCCTATGGTACAGGTTCTCCAAAGCCTGTATACATACTCTTACTAGGGCCCTAAATAGTCCTGCTTTATTTCCCGGGAATTTTGTTCAAATCCCGGGATTCGTACTGTTATTGTTTATCTCTAATTTACACTAAGTACAAAAATGCATTAGAGAGAGAGAGAGAGGGAGAGTCAGAGTCAGTCTGACAGAAGTGACCTGTACCGTTTTTGTACACTTCTGGGCTTCTCTCCACCTCTAGATTGGCTGCTTGTTGAAGGTGATGGTATTTGTTCTCAGTCGTGTTTTACCACTCTGGCTGAGTAGGTGCGTTACTGTCTTACCCATGATATACTCTAATGATGATTATGGTGCATTGGCTTGCATGAAGTGATGGGAGTGAGATGTAACTTATCATGTGAGCTGTGACTGATACGATAAATTAATGAAGTGCATAGTATTGTTTTTCTTAGGAAATTATATATAATTCTGGATTTCTGTAATGCTACAATAATGGCTGAGTCATCACGGATTGAGTCATATGCATGGCAATTTTTTGACAGACTGAAAACTGATGAATCATCAAAATGTAGGAAGTGTAATGCACTGATAATATGCAGAGGATCGTCCAGCAGTGATATGATCCGTCATTTTAAAAAAAACATTCAATTGAGAAAGCTGAAGATCTCAAGCATCCTGCAGAAAAAGAATGCACTGATATAACTGAAGTAAAAAGAAAGCCTTTGCAACAAAAGATAACTGAATTTATGAAAAAGAAGACCAGGGAGGAAATAAGTGCTAAGCTGGTAGCAGTAGATGGATTCTCCATAAATGCCATCACAAAGAGTGAGTTCATAAGAAAGTCAATGCTTGAAAAGGGATACAAATTGCCCCAGAACCCATCTCTTGTTATGGATCTTGTACACAAGCAATACAGTGCTGCAAAAGAAAGGGTGGTATCTGATATTAACAAAAGACAAAATGCTGGGGTTAGGTTTGGATTATCTCTGGACGAGTATACTTCACTGAAAAACAAGCATTACTTGAACATCAACTTGCATACTAATGAAGCCTTTTGGAATTTAGGAATGGTGAGAATCATGGGTTCACTTCCAGCAGAAACTGCAGTTGAGGTAGTTAAGAATAAGTCAGCTGAGTTTCATGTAGACTCAAAAAGAGATGTAGTAGCGTGTGTAACTGATGGGCTAATGTCATGGTAAAATTTGACAGACTGATTGAGGCAAATCATCATATGTGTTATGCTCATAGAATCAGTGGTGGGCATCGCATGCACAGTGCGCAATCCACAGTTCACTACCATGCGCAAGCGCAAGTGCGCAATCTGACTAATATTTAGCTTGCGCAATGTCGCAGAGCACAAGTGCAAACCATTTGCATATATTTGTTGGAATTACTGTAAAATATTGAGATAATTAAATAAATTAACATACTTACTTACATTTATTTATTATTATTATTTTCTTATATTTTTCATCTGCACAAATGCGCAATCTGACTAATATTTAGCTTGTGCAATGTCGCAAAGTGCAAGCCGAGACCGGGCAGTACAGCCAACCCGTACCTACGAAATTACTAAGTATTTAGGTTTGACTTCTACTTAAGTCCCAGCCTGGAGTACTTTACTGAGTGGACTACTTAAGTGCTATCATTGATACTGCTTAGCGCTCCACTCAGCAAAGTACAAAAGTCTTAAAAGCAGTACGGCTGGATGAAAAGCGGTACGTAGTGAAATCATGATGGGTAAAACAATGAATTATTTAAAACAGAGTAAATGACCAATCAAAATTTTGTAATTAATATCACAAGTAGGAGGTACTACAATTTTCTCAGTGTCGAGTGCAAAGTGAAATTTGAATTTTTTGGTAGCATGTCGTCTCCAAAACTGTCGTTTCTGTCACCGACCTACCGTCGTTATACTTTGATTTGTTCCACCTCAAGGCTTTTGTTCGTTATTTTACACATGTACTCGTATTTTGTTTTACTGAAAGGAAATAGTAAACATTTTATTACTGCTGGGTGTAGCAATGATCTCAATGAAGTTTTACATAAGTAAAAACTCATTATCACCTAATGAAGTTTCCCTTTCAAGATATGGACGTTTCCATGATCTTTTACACATGTGTTCTGATTTACTGGATGATCAGGATAAAGAATCATTACTGTTGGGCACAACAAGAGCTGATTAGGTCAAATTTCATTTAGAATCATTTGTTTCACCTAACACCGACGCCGTCGGATGGGTAGTCGTTTCCCCGACAAAATATAGACGGATCCTTGTGTTTAAAACGTTTCCCTGGTGTTTTATAAATATACTTTACTTGACTGAATGCATGTGATAAAGAATGGTTACCATGTGCCAAACCTAGTGCTGAATATGATGACAAAGTTCATTATGAATCCCTTCACGACCTCACATTGATGAGTCGGTAATTTCCCCGTCAAAACATGGATAGGTTAGGTTATGATCAGTTCCCTTCTTTATGCATGCACGGCGTTTCCCAGTTATTTTGTACAGTCTCCAGCAAAAAAAAACAGCGACCGGCTCGACGAGCAGGTTGGTATATATGGCATCACCGCACCCGCAGTTTCAACCCCCCCTCCCTCGTTCCCATTCATTC
>JAGKTI010003383.1:46114-58031 GCA_018397915.1 Birgus latro
AATGGATGAAATCAGTGGGAAAATCCGGGGAAGATTTACGTAGCACAGAGCGGCTGAGCAGATGAAATGAGAGGTAATGGAGGGGAGATAGGGAGGGGAGTCTGGAATGGAGAAAAATGGCTAAATTGTCAACAATGGATGGGAGTACTGATGACATTAGCAGCTCTGACTATTGTTGGACATTGGCAGTGCTGATAGATGATACAAGTCACCACCTGAAAGCCCGGGCGAATTCAAAACAACACAAAATCACAAAAGTGACACCCAGCGGTATGATCCATTGCGCCCGAGCGTCACGGAAGCGACAACCAGTGCTTAAAGAGTTAAAGCCATGTGTAATGCTGTAATTTTAAGGGTAATTTCAGTATAATTTAAGTTAGTATAAGTGTAATATGTTAATATAAGTGTAGTATAAGTTAGTATAAGTGTAATATAAGTGTAGCCTTGAACCCCTAACTATGATTCATCTGCAATATGTAGAGGGTAATCATCAAATTCCATATTCAGACTTGTTCCCTGTTAATATTCATAGCATAAGTGATACTCTATTAATAGAGGAACTGTATAGAGCGATTTTGTGAGTGAAAGTCATGGTGCAGTCAGTTTCTCATGGTGGAGAAGAGGTGTAAATTTTACAAGAGATTAATAATCGTGAAAATTTGTCTTCATTATTTAAATTCGAAATTTGTAAGTCATTCTTGGTGATATCATCTTTTTGTACTACATAGTAGTGAATTAAAGCTTAGTTAGATCCTAATTGCCGATAAAAGACATTTGCAACAGCGAAATTTGGATTACACTTGCGTTTAATCGTGTAGCCCGATGCATGGATGCAATTAGTTCCAAGCACTCATTTGTTTAGGCTTTGGTGTAACTGTCAATCCCATACGCTTACAACAAAATTTTAAGCATCGTAGGTCAACCCATCCGTGTGCATCGAGTGTGAACACTTTCATATTCCTTGTTAATAGGTGTAAACTGAAATGCTGCAGAGAGATTAGTCGAAGTCAGTTCCAATGTTAGGACAACAGAGGTTATAAAAGAATGCACGTGGCTTCGTCCAGCAGCGGTGGCGGCAACATCTCCTCTCCTCTCTCACCATGGCCTCATCTGCTTCTGCCTACGACCCGTTGAGGGGGGCAAACCACAGCAGTACTGGGCATGCTGGAGGAGAGTTAATTCAAGGCACTGTGAAGTGGTTCAGCGTAGGGGCGGCGTACGGGTTCATTCGGCGCCAGGACACTGGTGCTGATGTATTCGTACATCGCTCTGGCATCGCTGCTCCCTCTTCACAGTGCCCCTTGCTCTCGTTAGCTAAGGGCGAGACGGTCGTTTTCCACGTCGTCCAGACGCCGAAGGGTCCCGAGGCTAGGGGCGTCACCGGGTCGGGAGGTGCTGCTGTGAAGGGCGTTGCTCCTTCACGGCGGTGCCCCTTGGCTCGTGGTGGCCGGCCGAAGGATCCCCGACGTTATGGAGGAGTGGACACGATCGTCGCCATGTGCATCGCGACGGCGAAGGCTTTCTGTGGTGGTGACAAGGAGGCGCTGCTTGTTCTTCTCCCTCAGATTTTTGAGAAGAACGGGCTGCCGCGCCTTGTCATCCCTCAGAGCTTCGCTCGTGATGCGCGGCCTGCCCTTCGTCAGGAGCGTCCCTCCACCACGCTGCGGCCTTCCAAACCTCGCACAACACCGCGACGAAGGCTGCAGCTCGACGCTCCTCTGATGAGAGCGAGTACTTCCTCCACCACTACTTCTGCTCCGCCCCTGGACGCCGCGCCCTTGCCTACCATGCTCGTGGACGCCACACCCACCAGTGACCACCGCCCGCCGTCAGCGGCTTCGAGGAGGACCGCCTCTCCCGATCCTTCCAACCTTCGGGATGAGGATGTCCACGCCCCTCCTTCACCACCACCAGCTGCTCGGGCCGAGCCTTCTACTCCTGACGGTGCACCTGCAGAAGACCTCCAGGCCACTGTGGAGGCTCCTGCATCTCCGTCGCCTCCTCCTGCACCCAGGAAGAAGAAGAGGAAGGGGAAGAAATTAAGGCAACTTCAGGCCGAGGAGATGGAGACAGACATTCCATGTCTCCCACCCTCTCCTCCTCCCCCTTCCACTTCCTCTGCTTTTGACCAGGACCTCCAGCCTTCTCAGGACTCCCGCCTCGACCCTGCCATTCTCTACGACTCTGATGCCTTCGCCGACGTCTTTCTCGCGGAGTTCAAGAGGAACAACCCTTCATTATATTCCAAACTTACCGCCCCAGTTTATTTTCCCAGTACCTCTGCCAATACTCTTACGGGCTCTCCACCCTGAGCCCGTGCCACACCCGTGTGGCAAATCTAATCATCATCATCATCATCGGCCTAGGGGAGCATCACTTCTCCCCTGATGCCCTCGTACTTTGCAGGTGGGTGATTGCACACTAAGTTCCCCCCCCTCTTCCCTTTGTTCCTATAATGTAAATCCTTTCATATATTAATAGGTTGACTGTCAATGTTTCCCCAAAATTCCTTTCGTATCATGTCACTTCTCCCCCGATGCCCTCGTACTTTGCAGATTGTTGCTGTTCCATCGTTTTCTCCTGCCCACACGAATGGTGTAACCAACCGGTTCACTTCGTCAATACCTGCTTACTCTTGAAATTCCCCCTCCCCTTTTTTCTGATTCACCTAACCCGAATGCGAAATAGTTGGTCCACTGTTATACTGTAATTCATTTATATATTTCTGAATATTGGAAATGGATAGTAAGCCTGCGTGAATTTAGTCCTAGGAAGTTACTGAAAACTGTAATCCGAATTTTAAGTGTCGATTCGTTTACATAGTTCATCTATTAACACTGTATGAGCTAAGTGTGATCCTCGAGGTAAAATTGTGGGTAAAGAACTCGGTCCCAAGAGTATACTCTATAGTGGTATTTTTCCAAGGTCATTTCCCAAGGAGCCCTCTCGAGGCCATGGGATTACTGGGTCCATGTTGAAAGTGTCATCAAGAGTTTATTAATTTAATATGTGAGATTGCCAGATACACTAGAGACAGTGTTATTTTGAAAATATTAGGTTAAGAGGTGAAGATTATGCATATATGTGCATGTGAATATAAAATTGAGCTTATATCCAACTGTGAAGAACTCTGTTCATATTAGTGTGTTAGTATCATCCCGAGAATTTGTTCAGCGGAGGTTGTTAGCCTCTTGCAATCATTGATCTTTTGTTAAATTTAGTCTGCCCTGCGAAGGAGTATTGATCTTACAGTTTCTAGTAATTCATAGTCTGTAAAGTAACCTATGGTAAATTTGATCTAATATCTAGTTTCTATATTTGTATGTTTAGATTTAGTAAATATTAGATTAAGTTTACGTTGTGTTTGAGACTTATTATCCCCAGGGGAGTTTTTATCTTGAGATTGAGTGGCCCGCAAGGTGTATTACTATCTTACTACTCACGCACTCTAAACAGCACACGCTACCCTAGTTACTATTTCGCAAAGCCCCAGAAATCTTCATCTTACTTTCTTGGTGGAATATTTTTTTCCCAGCATACGCTGGGGTGGTGGCAGCCTACTCTTTGTAACTCTGATTCCTACGGTGAGTCTCAAAAATACCTTGTAGGACACTAGTGACAGTGGTCGGGATCAGTAATTTTTCTTATAGATTCACACAGAGGTAACCAAATCGTCATGACACTGGGGTCATAGCGGTGGGATTAGTTAGACTGGCTTTATTTCTCATCATTGCATCGGAGGTCCAAAATTATATCATGACACATGGATAACTAAAGAATTAACAGACTTAATAAAATCTCGACATAAACCATACAACAAATATACCAAGAAACCAATAACATATGCAAAAGTATATAGACGATACCGAAATATGGTCAACATTAAATTAGAAAAGGCTAAACAAAATTACTACATTTTAAAAAGAGAATCAGCATTCGGCAATAGCAAAGCGGTATGGAAAGTAATTGATGATATTTTGCAGAATAGAGCAACAAAAAAACATCCTATCGATAAGATGATGATTAACGGACAAATGGAGTGAAACTTTGTAATCATATGTCATCATATAAATACTTATTTTACAACAGCTGGACAAGAATTAGCCAGTAATTTACCAGTATGCCAAATATCCCCACATCAATATCTTAGCGGTAATCATCCCAACTTTCAATTAACCCCATCCTCTCGTGAGGAAATGTCAAGTATTGTAAATGCCATGAAAGACTCAAGTCCTGGTCATGATGGTGTAAATATAAAATTTATAAAATGTACATTAACCGTGTTAGCCCCTAGGATATCAGAGTTAATCAGCACCTCATTCCAGTACGGAGTATTCCCAGATAACCTCAAACTTGCTAAAATTATACCTATTCACAAAGGAGATGACAGACTGCAAGTTATTTCAGTATTATCAACAAGTAAAATCATGGAAACGGTCATGTATGACCGACTCCTGAATTTCTTGGAGGGTAATAAGATCTTTACAGAAAAACAATTTGGCTTTAGGGAAAATTATTCACCGCAATTAGCACTTGTATAATTTTTAAATCACATTTTACAATAGTATGATAGAGGAAATTTTACAGTCGGTGTATTTCTTGATCTGTTGAATGCTTTCGACACCATTAATCATGATATTTTAATAAGGAAATTAGAACACTATGGAGTTAGAGATATGACATTAAGTTGGTTTGTCAGTTACCTTTCAGGTAGACACCAATATACCGATATTAATGGAATAAAGTTAAGTAAAAAATTAGTAAGTACAGAAGTGCCACAAGGCTCGACCTTGGGACCTTTGCTATTTCGTATTTATATCAACGATTTCGTCAGTTCTTCAAATGTTCTTAATTCAGTCTTATTTGCTGATGACACTAACATATATTACTCAGATTCAGATATTTCAGTTCTTGAAAATACTGTTAACGTCGAACTAGAAAAGGTGTCTACCTGGCTGATAGCAAATACATTATCTCTCAATATAACTAATACTCATTATTTGGCCGTCACTGGAAATATACACTACAATCAAAATTTAAATATTAAGTTAGGAAATACCATCAATGAAAGAAGTAATACTACAAAATTTCTTGGTGTAAAAATCGATCAAAAAAGATCATAGAAAGATTATATTGAATTTATTTATGACAAAATAGCGAGAACAGTTGGCATTATGGATAAGATAAAGGATGCCATACCTATAGATGCACTAAAATGTTTATATTATAGCTTAGCATATCCTTATTTGCAATACTGTAATGTTGTCTGGGGCTCTGCAGCGAAATCAAACTTGCAACCATTACTGCTACTTCAATAGAAATTAATAAGGATCATATCGAGAGTAAGATATAGAGAATACACTGACCCGTTATTCTGTAGACATAACATTAAAAAAATAAGATCGTATTTTTAATTTGAAAGCAGTTAAGTATATACATAGCCAAATAAATTCCCCCTCTGTTTTGCAATTCCAAAGCATATCCAATATTCATTCACATAACTTGAGAAGCAGTAACTTGTTAAGACCCCGCAGACCACGTAGAGAAGCTCATAAAACATTAGTTACTTGCTCCGGTGGAATATTGTGAAATGAATTACCTAATGAACTTAAGTGTATCAGTAACAAGATTAAGTAAAAAGTGAAGAATTTTTTACTTAACAATCAGTGACTTATACCATTAAATACTGGATTTAAAGTCTAATGATATGAGTACCGTCCTAATTTAATGTATGTATGAATGTGTACATGCATTTATATGTCTATATATCTTTATATGTTGACTTATTGCTAAAGTTGAAAACACAAACTAGCAACGACGTGTGTGATGCCAACCATTTATAATGTGTTGACATAATTTCAATGGAGCTCATAAAAAATAGTTCATTTCATGGGCTCAGCATTGTATACTTATTCTTATGCATGAGAAAAAAAATCAAAATTATGTAACTTTAAATAAGGTAAATAATTTTTTTTGACTTGTTGTTAGTGAGCATGGAAGAGAATCAGTGCTTAAACTGGACTGAAAAAACAAGGCGGAACAGCTTGGTAGAGATGTTGGTGCGATTTCTTGAAATAAAATGCTCCATTGCTAAAGCTATGACTGACCGTGATATTGAAATGAAGATTACAAACAGTGAATTCGTGGTACTGAATGACTCGGTACAAGCACTGCTACCAGTGAAAGTTTGGGGCAGAAAGGTTGGGCAGCAGAGGTACAACTCTTCTTAGTGCTGAGGGTGTATTTTCATTCATTTTAAATAAACTGAATGAGCAGAATTCTCCACTATAGATTAAGCTGAAAAATTCCCTGCTCAGCAGAATAAATGAAAGGAGGAGAAAAATTCTTATAGGCCTTATGAAATACCTCCATTGTGGTAAACAATATGATAATTATGAAGGAGAACTACCAGCAATGGCAGCAAAGTCTACCATCGTGGAAGCAGCTAAAAACATGTTATCAAGAACATCTGAAGAAAGTAATGAAGAGGAACTGCTCCTTTTGCAGACACAATCTAATGAGGATGTGGAAACATCTGTAGGTGCAAAAATGACACTCACAGATAAATTCCAGGCATCAATAGAACAACCTCATAGTAAAAGCAGAAAGGTGTATGATTGCAAACATAGTGGAAAAGAGTTTAATGTGTTTGAAGCAACGGGTGAGAGAACACATAATTTCGATTTTTTCCCCCCAGGCCCTCAGCTCAGTACCACCAACTTCTGTCGAGGCCGAAAGGGCATTTTCTGCTGCTGGCCTCTTTATCACAAAATTAAGAACAAGGTTGACTGATAGTAGTATTGATTGTCTGTGCTTCTTGAAGAGTTATTTCATTAACAACTCTTAGAGTATGTGGGACTGTGCACGGGAATATAGGATATGACTTGGGTATACAAAATTTGTATAATGATTCTGTTCTATTATTTTTTACGGGTTAATAGCGTATTCTCTTTATGTTTCTGTAGGATTTCAAATAGCATTCAAGGCTCTGAAAGTACGAGTATAATTCTTATATGTATTAATACCTATCTTTGAGACAGTTTGAGTGCCTTTCTATTTCCATTATTACTATACGGAGGTTTAACTAGTTCACTGAGCATCACACAGAAGCTCCCACTGGACTGAGGCTAAACAAGGTGCAGCAGCATAACTAAAATACTGATGCCTTCATATTAATGATTAACGTTGGAGTTTGTTTTGGTGGTGAAATTAGTGAAATAGTATGTGTGTGATTATATTATGTTTCTAATTAACATAGTATTAAATGCAAAATGTCTGAGTTTATTTATGGTTCAAGGAATGGGATTACAATTCTGCTCGTTCAATCATGTGTCTCACTTTACAATTTACATCTTAGTTTAAACTTACCTATCTATTGAAATTTAGATTCTTTAAGACTTTCAGTTTGAACGTTAATAAAGAGAATATTGCTTCAGGTTTAGTGTAATATAATGCATAAAACAAAATTAATGACCAATAAATAAATCTAGGTACTATATTAGTGCAGCATGTAAAGTAAGCATAATGCATATAGCATTCATTGGTGCAAGTATGACCAGATATGGGAAATCCTGGGATCCCAGGAAATACCCTGATTTATCGCGGAATCCCGGGATTTTGAAACCCCCCCAAAACAGGAAACCCTAACTCATACACAGAGTATTAAGGAACAAATGCCAGTTTTCAATAATAAAACAGGTAAGAACTGCTAACATTAAGAGATTCTACTGTATGTCAATCTCAGATACTACCATATACTTTTTTTTATTTTTTTTTATTTTAAATTCTTAAATTAATCAGTGTTACCGACTGTTTGCCGCGCCTACCCACACGAAGGGGTGCGCTCTTACGCTTTCAAGATTACCACCAACGTTGAATGTGTGAGCTTCCACTTCTAGCGGGGTGCGGGAAGGGTAACCTCTGCCCTCAGTTTCAAGACTACGGGTGTAAGTCAGGCTGTGAGAGAGGGGATGGGCTAGGCTGTTTTGGAAAAGAAAATGGGAACAACAACTGATGGGAACTGCAGTCAAATTCAAACACACACAATAGCTGCTAGTAACTCGGAATTAGTTACTGCCTCAAATTCTGCAAAATAAGTGTATCCCAAACCGTTCCAAAATGAAAGACAATTGTGATGAATTTGTTCATTTTCCACAGACTTGCGAAATCAGACTAGCACACACTGTTGAAATTTTGCTTAAGAAATGTTTCGTCATGAACACTTACAGCAGTCAGGTAACAATAACGATTCTTTATAGTTTTGAAAGAGAGAAATAATAATTTGATACAATAATAATTATAAGTTCAGTCGTAAACAACGGTGAAAATTCTAGTAAAGGAGTTTCAGATATATAGTTCAGACAGAAATATGTACTTGGAAAAGTAACTGATAATAGCAGCACAATTATTGGCTGGATTGCACTAACTATATTATAAATGAGATAATTATCTTTGTGAAAATTATCTGGCATCTATTTATCTAACTAGGAAGAATATACATCAATTACACTATAAGCTTAAGGTCCCGGCTACGAGATCGTCAGGTGATACAGGTCCAAGTCTCTGCTACGTAACTGCAGAGAACATACACATTACTACCACACAGTGAAATACGGTAACTGAAGAACTTTCTTCTAAAAAAAAAAAAAAAACAGAGAGCTCACGCTTCGTTATCATTAATCATTACATATATAAACTAAGAAATATCATTAATATACGTTTCTTCTGCTACTACTGCTACTGCTACTACTGCTACTGCTACTACTAACAACAGCAATAACAACAAGAACAATAACAATAATAATAATAATAATAATAATAATAATAATAATAATAATAATAATAATAATAATAATAATAATCTAGCTTCTAGGTTCGTTCCTCAAGGTCCATATCCTAGAAAACAGAATGTGATATTGACACAACGGATAAAGCCGTAGCATAGAGATTTTCTGGAACAAATTAATGCAAAATAATTTACTCGTATTTTCTTTTTTAATGCAATAAGTTGGTGACTAAGCAATGAAGAATGGAATAGCATTTCGCACTGTACTCTTTTCTTGAATTACTTCCTTGCATTAAAAAAAAAAAAAAAATAACGCATCAGACTTATCCTGCAAATCATATACTGGGTTTTGAGGTTACTCAACTGATTTTTTTTCAGCGGCATCAGCTGCTAAAAGGTGTGAACGACCGATGCAATACCGTCATCAACCACTGCCAAGGTATAATTCACTGTCAATGGAGTGAATGGGTAAAGAATACGGAAGCATTAGGAGTATTATTTATGTAACCTCACAGAGTTCTTAACAGTAGGGAAGTGCGAGTCTTAGTGAAAAGTGTTAGGAATTCACTCCTCCTCCAAACTGAGCTCGGAGTCTTTTAGCGAAGTTTCGCAAGTCACCTTTTGACAGCTGTCTGGTTTTCCTGAACGCTCGTAACAATAGGTTCAGACTGGTCCTGTTCAGTATGCTTCTCATTTTTTATTTTATTTTTTTTAAGGTGTATTAGGCCCACTGTCTTGCTTACCATCGCGGAAATAAATTCTGCATACAGGTACTGAATATTGAAGGTGAAGTTTTGTCGGCTCATTTAAATAGCTTTTCCCACCTGTTTCTTTTTGTTTTCACGCATTGAGAAGCGAAACAAACTACACATTAAAAAAAAAAAAAAAAACAGGTTGATCATTACATTCTAGAACAGAGTATCGAACAACATTTATTATGCATTAACCCCTTTTACCTTCCTGTTTTGAGGAAAATATGTTGTTTCCTGCACTTGTTTAAACCAACACAGGGTTGTCAGGGTACAAAACAACACACTTTGGCTCTATTGGCGGGAAAATCGAGTGGGCGTAGCCATGACAAAATCTGTGGAATTATGTGAAGAGACAGAAGCTGATATGATGATCATTCATTTTATCCAGAAGCGTCAGTGTTGTTGGTGTATAACTGTTTCGTCACAAGGAAAATGTGATAACTTGGCAGTCTGTTCATCGTCACATTTCTGATAAAGGCGATATTGTCACACTGTCAAATTGAATAAACGTGCAACTTATCTGATACTGAAAATCGAAATGTAACTGTTGTCTTTGCCTTATAACATTCCATATAGATTCACAAAATTTGTGTTTTGAGGTCTGAGTGAGTATTCATTTCCACTATTATCTACAGTCTGTCACTTCCACGTTAGTGCTTGTTGTCAATTGTACGATTTTATAGATTAATATTTATCTTTTATTTATATGCGGCATCTTTTCCATCCCAGCCGTTTACCCCTAATGTGAAACACTCCTGTTTGTTGCTTTTGACCACCTTTACCCCACAGCGTTGTGCAGAGCTCGGCTGAAGGCTTGTCATACCTATTTCTGCCTCGCAGGCGGACTGCATTAGACTAGTCTTGACAGGTCGATAAGTTTTGCCAGAACTGCTATAGTATCAGTCCAGACTGGTCTAGACTGTCTTAAAGGCTCGCAAAAGTGCACCAACTGTCGACCTTTTTACGTAGTGAGGGATGAGGCTGGCTCTCCTAACGGTTTCCTGCTTTTACCAAGCATACACACCCGGAAAGTTTAACGACATTTTCTGGCAGAGTCTCTGTTGTGTCATATTACTTCATATTAATTGGTGCTAGAAAGAGCCTTTTCACGGATTGGTATTATAAACGTCTCTTAGCTTCCTCTGCCCGCTGAAATGGGATGGTGGATTGCTGTAAAAGGGCAACCATAGCCTGCACTTCACCAGACTTGCTTCCAGGTGAGCCTAGGGTCAGGGTCTCAGTGATAACAACAACAGTTTATTCAGTGACGACAATTTCCCATAAGTTCGTTAATACTGAATAATGGTTTCCAATATACAGTAGCACTGGATGCACAATATAGCTTTGTGATACGTCAGTTTTAGGTCGTGGCATACTCATACTCTTCGCTCCCAGTTTCTTTTTCTGTGCATTTATTCCCCGTCTCCACCTCTCTGTTCTGTCACATCTCCTTTCCTTCACTATTTTTTCTTCACAAAAGCGAATGAACGCAAGCTTGAGAGTTTCCAAACTTGTCTAAAAAAGCAACGAAATGTCACCGTATTTCCTAATTCCCCTCCTTAACCCAGCTTTGTTTTTCGTGCTTATTTTCCTTCTCATGCCACCTTCCCTCCGTCACGTCTCTGGCCTTCCGTGCAGCGTGAGAGCAGGAAGTGCCGGGCTGACCTTACAAGGAACGGCTTTTATCCAACAGATAGGTTTAGTTGCATTTAAGCTGGCGAGCCGAGGGCAGGGAGGCTTGGAGGAAGAAAAAGAGAGAGAGTTAGGGGATAACGGCTGAACGAGGAGAAAAGGAGGAAGAGGAGATTGGAGAGTGTGGATGGTAGAGTGAACCAGAATTTTTGGGTATTGAAAATAACAAAGAAAAAAGAAAAGAAAAAGAAAATGAATCGAAAGATAGTAAGGAAAAGAGAGGTGGTTAAGACGCAAAATCAATAAAGAGAAGTGGAGAAAGGAAGAGAGAACTCGAGTGAACGCTAAGAGGGGAGAGGGGAAGGACGGAAAGGAAAGGATAAAATAAACATCAGCCGAAAGTAACTTAACGAGAGATGAGGGCGATGGTAAAGGGTATAAGGAATGAAGTTCATAAGGAAGAGGAATCGAAAGTCTACTGTTTTTTTTTCTTATTTAGTTTTTCTACATATTTTCATTTATCATCAATAAGGGTCCACCATTATCTAACACAGTGGTTCCCAAACTGTGTTCCGCGGAACCCCAGGTTCCTTGATGAGCTCCCAAGGGTTCCGTGGCACAAGTAACGAAAATGAGCCTGATGTCAGCACAGGTACCGAGGTAGTGGATCAACCGTACACGCCTATTCCAGAGCAACAGAAATTAGGAACTTGTAAATCTTTGAGTGGAAGGACTAAGTATCGTAAGT